>JAODAL010070319.1:0-15970 GCA_025379985.1 Phyllomedusa bahiana | reverse complement strand
TTATGTTTGATGCTCACTATCGAAAAACCTTATCGATAGCGGCCGACTATCGACTATCGATCGATCTCGATAGCCAACGCAATCGCTCAACACTAATCACAGCTAATAGTAGAGGTTTCTCTGTGAAGAAATAGACTAATTTCGCTGAGCTGTTTGGCCACAGGCAGAACGCAGGTCCTATCCCTATGAGACGCTGAGAGACACTGAGGCTGAAACAGAAAACGCTGTTCTATGTAAAACGAGGTCATGTAATTTTTCCAGCCCATCGCAACCATACACATCCCAGTCATGAAGTCGCACACACATCTCACCCTGCTCTATTCTGTAATCTGATTTGCTGGCCGCCAAAATTACAGGAAGCGCCGAAAAAGGCGCGATCTTAATAGATGATGCACAGATTTTAACCTTAATTATCGCATGATCTGGAAATTTCGATCACCATAAAAACCTTGCCGATTTCAACTTTGTAAAAATCGCTCAACACTACTTGTAAAGGTATTCCCCATTTAGAATTATTTTTTAGGTATTCTTCACTCAGCTTCATTATTCAATTTTTTGTAGCTATTTAAATATTCCGTTTAATCTAGTCTTGTACTTCAGATTTTTTTAAACACTGATCTCCTCAATTTTCTGAGAGATCACAGGCTCATTTTTAATTTTACACAGTATAATCCTTTTCTGGTTGTATGGCACTTTAATAGTATCCATTTACTATATTATGTAGTTTTCTTTTCTATTTCAGTTTGCAACAGTTTTATATAAGTACACTGTAGCAAAATATTTTCTACTACTAATACATTTAGATTGTCTGTTTTTTACATGTTGTATACTCATTTACAGTTCAATCAATAAGGGTTATTCATTTAATACTATATATTTTTAGAGGTGTAAGCTTTTTAGAGAGATATGTTTTTTACAGGTGAGATCTTATACTAAACAAATGGTCGTAGGAACTCTATTTTACCTGTGAAAGAGTTAAAATGACACCTACTGATTGACATTCATTTGTACCATTCATGGTCATTATCTCTTGGAGCCCGAGATGTCTCCTGTGATTGACAGCCTCATGATCCATCCTGGGCTCTTGTTAGCATTTTGAAGAACCCCTCCTTTGTAACAGAGATGTTGACACACTGAGAATGTTATCTGCCAGCAAGCAGCTTCATGCTATTTGCATAAATTAAGACACATGCAGCACTATTGTATTCTGAGGAAGCACAGGTATTCCAGGAGGAGTGTTGAGCTTGTGCACATTGTCTTTTGTTTTAACCCAGTGAGAGCAGGGGCGTAGCTACAGGGGGTGCATCAGTAGCAGTCGCTACCGGGCCCAGCTGCCTAAGGGGACCCAAAGGCCCTCCTGCCACATAAGAAGACACTAGTTTTGTAAATGGTGCATGGTAACTGGGGGGCCCATTTCACTTTTTGCACTAGGGTCGAATAGCTTGAAGTTACGCCTCTGTGTGAGAGCCTGTGTCTCCTACAGCTTTGGAATAAAGATAATCCTTTTAAACACTAATTTAGTCCTGACAAGTCTTCTGAGCAAAGGGCGCCGGGTCCACCCTAACCCTTAGGGGACTTCTCCACTTCTAAAACACCAGGCATATAACGAAGTGCACAGTATGTGTGAACATACCCAAATTGAATGTCACTGAGCATGGAAAAATTTGTGAAAAGAAAGAAACCGAAGGGGTTTGATGACAACAATAACAAGGGGAGAAATAATAATAACCTTTATTTACATAGTGCCAACATATTCCGCAGCACTTTACAATTCGGAGGGTGTAGGTACAAACAAAATACTGTACATACATTGCACAATGAAAAGCTACTTACAGATGAGACACAAGGGGCGACATGTATGATCAGGAGTTACGCCTGTTTACTGGCGAAAACTGCGGCTCACCAATCCGAATCCCAATCCGAATCCCCTGTCGGACGTATGGATGCGATGTGGATGCGATGTTAGGCGCAAGCTTCGCCACTTTCAGATGCAGGGGCGTGCAGTGGGGCGGGACGTGGCCCATTAGAATACTTCGAGGCATGTATGTTTGCGGGTCGGAAAGTGCTGCGCATGGCAGCTCCGAAAGACAGACCTAGTTGATTCTGGTCTAAATGAGCCAGAAGAGGCGAGGCTAAACATTATCAGAAAAAGAGCTCAAACCTTCTAAAAAAAAAAAAAAAACATAAATTAAATCACTTTCCAAAAATCAAGAACGGCGCAACACCAGGAATTAGGATCTTGGAAATTGCCAGGAAATACAGTAATTCAAATTCTGTAAGCACTACTCATTGGTTGGCAGAAACCAGCCAATCAGAATATGAGCGACAGTGACCCATTATATCCTATGGAGAAGTATTGACCAATCACATGAAAAGGTGGGACAGTTCAAAATATAGTAAAAAGGCAGAAAAGAGCTGATTGGTTGAACTAGCGAGGGCTTGGCTATCCTGGCCAATCAGAGCGCGAGCTACTTTCTCCCATTGTAGTCTATGGACAGATCGGGCACTGAAATCTCAGAGCCGTAAGGCATGGAGTATTAGTAAATAAATAGTTTTTATTAAGTGTAAACATTTTCTGTAAAAGAGCTAAAACCTTCTATAAACATACATAAATAAAATCCCTAACAACGCGTTTGTCACCGAGACCGTCACAACATCGGGAATTGGGATATTGTAAATTGCTGGGAAATACAGTAATTCAAATTCTGTAAGCTCTTCTCATTGGTCGGCAGAAACCAACCAATCAGAATAGGAGCGACAGTAACCCATTATAACCTATGGAGAAGTATTGACCAATCAAATGAAAAGGAGGGACAGTTCAAAATACAGTAAACAAGGAAGAAAAGAGCTGATTGGTTGAGCCCAGGCGGCAGATATGAATCCACTAATCATATATAGTGCGTCTATTTTGAGTGGACCAAGAAGGGCGCGATAGAAGGGCACCCTAAAAGTTATTACTGTCTATGATAAATATTCTAGTACTGTGATTGGTTGGGGGGAAGAGGGACTCGTCTTGCTTAGCCAATCAGCAGGTGAGCTACTTATCTCATAGAGTTCTATGGGGAAAATAAATGCAGAGCAAGCTCTATTTGTGATTGGCTAAGTTAAAAGAGGCGCGGTTATTTGGGCCAATGGGATAGCGAGCGACGCTCTTTTGGGTTTTATAATGCAATCTATAATAAAACTGTACATGGCAGAAATCAAATGGTAAGACTCACGAAGTATATTATCATTATTACATATTGTTGTTCATTTTATATAGAGATCGGTACAACTTCGTGAGTCTTACCATTTGATTTCTGCCAAATACAGTTTTATTATAGATTGCATTATAAAACCCATAAGATCGTTGCTCGCTCTCCCATTGGCCCAAATAACCACGCCTCTTTTAACTTAGCCAATCACAAACAGAGCTCGCTCTGCATTTATTTTCCCCATAGAACTCTATGAGCTAAGTAGCTCACCCACTGATTGGCTAAGCTGGACAAACCTCTCTTCCCCCCCCAACCAATCACAGTACTAGAATATTTCCCATAGACCGTAATAACTTTTAGGGCGCCTGACTATCACACCCTTCTTACTCCACTCAAAATAGACGCACTAAATATGATTGGTGGATTCATATCTGCCGCCTGGGCTTTAACAATCAGCTCTTTTCTGCCTTTTTTACTGTATTTTGAACTGTCCCTCCTTTTCATTTGATTGGTCAGTACTACTTCATAGGTTATAATGGGTCACTGTCGCTCCTATTCTGATTGACTGGTTTATGCCGACCAATGAGAAGAGCTTACAGAATTTGAATTACTGTATTTCCCGGCGATTTACAATATCCCAATTCCTGGTGTAGTGCCGGTCTCAGCGACAAACATGTTGTTAGGGATTTGATTGATTTATGTTTAAAGAAGGTTTTAGCTCTTTTTCAGATAATATTTTACACCTAATAAAAACGATTTTTTTAATCATACTTCATGCCACACGGCACTGAGAGCCGAGATTACATTGCCCAGATCTCTCCATTGACTAAAATGGGACAAAGTAGCTCGCATTTTGATTGGCCGGAATTAGAGATGGGCGAATTTCTCAAAAATTCGATTCGGTGACATCGCCGAAATTTCCGACAAAATTTATTTCGGTCCGAATTACTTCGGGACGAATCGTGTTCAAAAACAGTTATTTCCAGGCTGCACAGAGCCTGCAGGGTGCTCTAGAACGTTGTGCAATGCTTAAATATGCAAAGGGAGCTTGGTTTGGTCTTCATACAATGTTGTGTTTTAGTATGACATGCATATGACTGCTGCCACTCTTAGAATCGCTTCACTATATAATTGCCTGGGCACTTAAGAGGGCAAAACTGACCAAATACTGAAGCGGGAATGAAGCCTGATGATGTCATGGCAGCACCAACTGGAAAAAAACAAGCTGAGGGCTCAGGTGGCAAAATCAGTGACAGAGTGTGGAGGTGACAGCGGCAACCACAGCAGCAGCATGAGGTCAGACAGTAGCACAATGACAGAGTGTGTAGGTCACGGCAGCAGCCACTGCAGCAGCATGAGGTCAGACAGTGGCACAATGACATTCTGGAGGCAAAAACAGCAGTAGGCCACAGAGTGGCACAATTACAGGGTGTGGAGGTGACAGCAGGAGCAGCAGAAGATCAGAGAGTGGCCCAATGACATACTCGAGGTGGCAAAAACAGGAGTAGGCCACAGAGTGGCACAATGACAGAGTGTGGAGGTCACGGCAGCAGCCACAGCAGCAGTATGAGGTCAGACAGTGGCACAATGACATTGTGGAGGTGGCAAAAACAGGAGGCCACAGAGTGGCACAATGATAGAGTGTGGAGGTCACGGCAGCAGCATCAGCAGCAGCATGAGGTCAGAGAGTGGCACAATTACACATTGTGGAGGTCACGGCAGCAGCCACTGCAGCAGCATGAGGTCAGACAGTGGCACAATGACATTCTAGAGGTGACTTAAACAGGAGTAGGCAACAGAGTGGCACAATGATAGAGTGTGGAGGGCACGGCAGCAGCCAAAGCAGCAGCATAAGGTCAAAGAGTGGCTCAATGACAGGGTCTGGAGGTGACCGCAGCAGCAACAGCAGCAGCATGACATCAGAGAGTGGAACAATGACAGGGTGTGGAGATGACCTCAGCAGTAACAACAGCAGCAGCAGCATGAGGTCAGAGAGTGGCACAATTACACAGTGTGGAGGTGGGTGGCAATACCAATCCCTGGTAAAGATGATAGTAGGCAGATAGAGAAACTGGCAGCAGATGAGTGGCATCAGGTGGCTGGTGGTATCTGAATAGTGGCTGAGACAGGTCTTTTGAACCCAGACTCATTTCTCAAAGTTTTGGGGAGGCGTCATGGCTTATGTTATCTGATGCCTACGGCACTGGTGTGTGGAAATCCTGGCCGATCCACGTCTGATTCATCTTGACAGAGTTCAGTTGTTCCACATTTCGGTTGGACAACTGGTTCTCCTTGGGGTAACAATGACCACCGCCGCACTGAACACCCACTCTGATGCCAAACTGCTCACCGGGTAGGACAGGTTCTCCAGTGCAAACTCGGCAAGTTGCAGCCACACATCCAGTTTGGCTGCCCAGTAGTCCAGCGGATCTTCTAACTGGGGTGGCAGAGTGCTGTCCAAGTAGGTCACCACCTAGGCAGGTGAAGGAAGCTGCTCATCAGCAACTCCAGACTTAGGTTGCTGCTGATGGAGCTGGTACTGCTCCTACCCCCTCACACACACCTCCCCACAGCAGCTGCGGAAGCAGTACGTGAGCGCTTAAGAACCCCTCAGTCAGACCTATCAGAGGAGGGACGATACCGCACATAGGCACCGGCCAACTGACTACGGAGGATTTCTCTATAGTATTTGAATTTGTCCTCCCTCTCAGCAGCTGGGAAAAAGGCTGCCATTTTGGACTGGTAGCGAGGGTCCAATAGGGTGGAGAACCAGAAGTCATCCCTCTGCCGGATGGTGACTATTCGGCTGTCACTAGCCAGGCAAATCAGCATGCTGCCGGCCATCTGCACAAGTGACTCCGAGGGGCTCCCTGCCTCCATCTCCACTGTATACTACTACGGTGCTTGCGGGTCATCTGCCTCGTCTTCCTCATCTCCTTCAACCTCCTCCAGCTGCTCCTGCTCCTCCTCTCTTGTCACCTGGGTAGAAAATCCACTCATTTCACCATACAATGCTTCTGCTCCAATGTCGTCCTCCTCCTCCAGTTCAGTACCCACCAGACTCATGTGGTCGCGAGATGTAGTCGCCACGTCTCCAGTCCCCTGCCCAGACAGTTTTTTCAGTATCTGTTCCAGGACATGAAGCAGTAGAATGATGTTATTCATCACGTAGTCCTGGCGACTGAAAAATAACGTCGCCTCCTCGAATGGCCTCAGAAAATGGCAGGTGTCACACATGAGCTGCCCCTGGCTGACATCAAAGTTACACAGGAGAGTACTCCTGTCCACCTAGATCATCAAAAAACCGTTAATGGCCTGTTCATACAGTCGGTCCAACATATGCAGGCTGGAATTCCAACGGGTGGAAACATCGCATATCAGATTTTGTTGGGGGAGGCTGTTCTGACGCTGCAACTCGAGGAGGGTGTTCCTGGCTTTGTAGGAATGGATGAAGTGCATGCACAGTTTCCTGGCCATTTTCAGAATCTTCTGAAGATCGGTGGAAGACTTCAGGAACCTTTTCACAACCAGATTGAACACATGCGCCATGCAGGGCGCATGGACCATCCCTCCTCGGTGCAGTGCGGACACCATGTTCCTCCCATTGTCCGTCACCATGGTTCCAATTTGCAGTAGACGCGGAGAAAGCCACACATCGATTTCTTGCTGCATGACATGGAGCAGTTCCACCCCTGTGTGACTTCGTTCACCGAGGCAAGCTAGGTGTAGAACTGCGTGACACCGCTGTGCCCTACATATGTGGTATGATGGAGCAGCACTTGTGGAGGCTAAGATGGTGGTGGTGGTGGGGGGAGAAGAAGGCGGACATTGCCGCAGGAGCAGCAGTTTGTCAACGTGGAGGAGAAAGCGGCATCTCCTGTCCAAGTTGTTGGTGTGCCTGGGCAGGATGCACATTCACCCAGTGGGCCGTAAAGGACATGTACCTGCCCTGACCGTAGTTACAGCTCCAGACGTCCGCACTGCCGTGCACCTTGGAACAAACCGATAAGCTCAAGGACTGGCCCACCTTCTGTTTCTACATATTTATGAAGTGCTGGTACTGCCTATTCGGAAAAGAAATTACGGCTTGGAACTCTCCATCTCGGCTCGGCACAAGCCATTAGTTCTCTGAACAGTGCAGAATCCACCATTTGGAAAGGGAGGGACTGCAGTACCAACAACTTGGACAGGAGCACAGTCAGCTTCTGCACCTTAGGATGGTTGGACACCTACTGTTGTCTCTTTGCAATCGCCTCGTTGAATGACTGCTGGCACCATGAGTAGCGAGGAGCAGGAGCATCTGGACCGGGAGATGATGTCAAAGAGAAACAGCTCCCTTCTGCAGTGGTGGTGGAGCCTTGACTGGCTGCAATGGCATGCGTGCCACTGGGAGCTGCTGCTGCTGTTGCTGATGCGGCAGGATGGACCACCACATCTGAGCCACGTTTCTCCCAGGCCACCGGATGGTGACGCTGCATGTGTTGACGCAGGGCCTTGGTGTCAACGTTAGCTCCCTGGCCATGCTTCACTTTCTGCCCACAGATTCTACATATACCCATATTCGGCTCCTCCGGTGTTTTAGCAAGGAACTGCCACACGCTCCGCACTGCGTGACTACTACCCCAGTTGGCTCGCTTAGCCCCTGTGCCGCTACTTTCTTGGAACTGCGAAGTGGGTTTTCTACCCCGTGGCCATTTGGCTCCCGATCTCACACTGCTGCTATCCTGCTGACTCACAGCCACACAACCCATTTGCTTGCTGCGCCGCTGCCGGACGCCCAAGCTGACGCCCTCTTCTCCTGATGATGATGAAGCCCTTGCTTCACCCGGTTCCCAAGTGCGGTCGGCTACATCATTTTCAATTTGTTTTTCATCACCCACTGCTGCCCTCATACCAGTCTTGGTATGCCGGGGGTGACCCCACAACATGACCCCCTTTCCCACTCTCCAATTTATACTTTGCCGCCTTTTTTTGCAAAAAGAGGGGATTTTGGGCCCCCATTTCTTCGCTGCCAAGTAGTGCTTACTGCCTCCTGAAATAGTTCACCCTCGTTTTAAATAGGGGGCGTTTTGCCCGACCACTTTGTAGATCTCTGGCTGGGGCCCGGGAATGGGAAAGAGGCGGGTTGGGCCCGGTGGGGGCCGCTGCCCCGCTGGGCCCAAGGGCCAACAAAGGGGTTGTGTCTGCCTTTCCCCAAACCAAACTCTTGGCTGGGGTAGTAGAGGGCATCTGGGAGGAAGTGGGAGGGATTTAAATCAACCAATCAGAATTTTTGGGGTTTTGCTAAACAACACAGGGGCCTTTTTTAGGGGAACACCAAACATTTTGGGCCCTCACTGAGTGACCCCTGTGCGACGCCCCCCTTGCTGTGCTGAAAACCTGGGCCGGGCCCCAGGAATGTTTGTCCCACTCCCCACTCGCGGTAAAGGTTTTTCCACTCTCTGTCGGGGACTTAAATGTTTTTCTAAAATGTACAGACACTTTTTTGAGAAGAGTCTGTTTTATGATAAAAACCCCAACCCGGGTTTTTGACTCCAAATAAAACCCCAGAAAAGGGCTTGGGCCCCCTTTGGGATTTTTAAATTGGGCTCCCAAATGGGCGGGAAAAAAATTTCCCTTGTATTTTGCTTTTTAAAAATCACTGTGTATTCTAATGAAAAAAAAGTAAAAAACAGGTTTAAATTTAAACCCTTTCGGATATAAATTTTATGTTTACGGGCCGGTGAAAAAAAAATTTTCCTTTAATTAAGTAAAAACTGCAAAAAAAATTAACCCCTGGACCCAAAAATTGGAAAAATTAAATGGCAAAAAAAAATTAAGGGGTTTTTAAAATTAACTTCGCTTGTGAATTTAGGGTACAGGAAAATTGTAATTTTTGGGGGTTTAAAAAAGGGGTTTTTTTTTTGTCACCACAGCGAAAAAAAAATTTGCTTTTTTAAACCCCCTGGATGAAAATTGCGCAAAAAAATTTGGGCCCAATGAAAACTACTACCCTTTGTAGCGTGTTACAATTGCGTGTTTTCTACGTACACAAAAAGGAAAAAAAATTGAATTAACCTTTTGTTGGGGAAATTAGGCTACAGGAAAATTTTTATTTTTTGGGGGGTTGTAAAAAAAGGACGGTTTCTTGGATTTTACCACAGCAGAAAAACAACATTTAAATTTAAACCCCCTGGATGTAAATTGCGCAAAAGGAATTCCCAAAACAAAAAAACTACAGTTTTTGTAGCGTGTTAAAATTTCTTTTGGTTTTCTACGCTAAAACAACAAGAAAAAAAATTTGAAATTTAAACCCTTTCCCTTGGGGAATTTAAGGGCAAACAGGAAAAGTATTTTTTGGCGGAAAAAAAACACGGTTTTTTTGGAGCACCAGAAAGAAAAAAAAAAGGGAAATTTAACCCCCTGGATGAAAAAAGGGCGCAAAAGAAGGGGAGCACCCAAAAAATGAAGTTTTATTTGTCAGGGAAAAAAAGCTGTTTCTTTACCGGGAATTTACAACAGCAAAGGCTTAGAAAACCTCTTGGATATTCTATGTGTGGGGGAAATTGAGAAAGGTTTGCTTTTTAAAAGGGGTTGCCCTCGCTAGCAAGGGATTGGGTTTTTTTTAAAAGATCTTTTAAAAAACAAGCAGCTTTGCAAATATGTTCATCACAAATTTCCTATGTTTTGGGTTAGCCCTGTTGTAGTATTTCACCCCTTCAAAAATTCTCTATAGCGGGTGCCTTTTTGACCCTTACTCATTTGGCGGGTTCAGGTCTATATGACTCTTCACCTTCGGGAATACAGGTCAGGGCAGGGGGGCCCCCCCCCAACAGAATGTTTGTAGTGAGGGGGGGGGGAAAAGGCTCTGGCTTCTGTGTCTGTGGCCCGGATTAACCCCGTGTGTGCCTGCTTCCTCCCGCTCTCTACACATATTTAGGGAGGAGAGTTTAGGGCTGTTTAAAAGATATGACAGCAGGACCCTGTGTGTTTTCTATAACATGATGTCTCTTGGAGCTGTACTATTTGAATTTTTTTTCTTTTTTTTAAAAAAGTTTGGGGGAAAGCGAATGTTTTTGCCTGCTGTACTAGTGACACCTCCCCCGGGATTAAAAACATTCCCCAGCTTTCCCCCTGTCTGTTCGGGGAGGGTTTTGTTTGTTTTCTGGAGATGTGCAGTTTTTTTGCTAAGCCGGAGGGATAGGAAAAAATTGCATTTCCCCCCCGCTTGTATTAGCCCTTTCAAAGCTTTACAGAAACCCCCGGTCCAAACTCATTGATTTTAGGCCTTTGTCTCTGTGGGGGCTAAAAATTTCAGCTGATCGAGGAGGGTTTCAGCAGCTAGGCAGGCACACACAGGGTTAACTCTGGCAGGGAAACCCCTAAACCCCCCCCCCCCCCCCCCCCCTGCTTTTAAAAGAAGTTATGGGGGGGAGCTGTCTGTGTGGGTGAGAGGAGGGGGGAGGGAAAGGGGGGGAGAAGGGGGCAGGCAAGAAACACCCCTGAAAATTTAACTTTCCAGGCACAGAGATAGGCTGGGAAAACTTGGGGAATGGGACAACTCCTTTTTTAAAATTTTTTTGCAGCTGTATTGGACCCCACATGCACTTCATTCCAAACCCCACAAAATCAGAATTAAAAACTTAAGAGGGAAGCTGTGTCTGGGGGACCAAAATGTGAATCCCCAAAAAATCGCCCCGTATAAAAGTGAGTTCTTTAGTAGGAGAACCATAAGCAGCGCGGGGCCGCACCTTCCTAAAGAACGTGAGAGCGGTATAGCTCCAGCGTCGCCCCGGACTTATATGTGCGGTACGTCACAGAACCCCCGGGCCGGTTTCTGATTGGCTTTCTGCAATGTCTGTGGTACGCCTTTTTTTTTCCCAGACTTCTTTTCCCCAGTAAGCCATGTGCTCGCAGCCTTTTTATAAATTTAAAAACACGTTTCTTTCCGCCGAATCCCCCCAAAACTTCGCCTTCTTTCAGAATCTAAGTTTTCCTGAATTCTAAACGAATTCCACTTCGTTAGAACGATTCGCCCTCTCTAGCCGGAATGCAAACCCTGTAGTCAAACAACCGTTTTTTCTGCCTTTTTTACTGTATTTTGAATGCCGATTTTCATTTTTTTGGTCAATAGTTCTCCATAGGTTAAATGGTTCACTGGCTCCTACTTGATTGGCCTTTGGGTGCAAGCCCCGCAGCTCAACCAATCGCCTTTTCCCCCTTTTTTTACGTATTTTGAATGTTCCGCCTTTTTTTTTGGGTTGGGCATACTTTTTCCTTAGGTTATAATTTGGGTTCACTTCGCTCCTATTCTGATTGGTGGTTTATGTCGACCCAAAGAGAGGCTTTTCAGAATTTGAATTACTGTTTTTCCTGGAATCTTCTTTTCCCCTTCTGTATTCGCCGTTTTTGATTTTTGGAAAGTGATTTTATTTATGTTTTTTTTTGGGGGTTTTTGGCTCTTTTTCAGATAATGTTTTTACCGTAAAAAAAACTTTTTTTGATTCATACTCCATGTCAGGGGCTGAGACTGAGATGTTTTCTTGAGCGATTTTAAAATTTTCCCTTTCTTTTTAAAAAGATCCCCTTTTTCATTTTTTAGACGTTTTGATTTTTCCTTTATTCATTCATTCTTTTAAAAAAATTCAACTCTTTTTGCTCTTCAAAAAACCCTGTTTAGGATTTCTCGTGTTTCCACCCTTTGTCTCGAAGGGAAAATCATGTTGGGTGAAGCCCTTTGGCCTAAGTCCGGGGAATGCCCCTCACACACTGAGGGGATGTATGAGCCCCCCTTCGGGGGCGGCAAAATTTTAAAGCGCAGTCCCGACTGCGTGGTCCCCACGGGCCCCTCCCACTCTGGCGAGGCGCGGGACTTTTAACCGCTGTATGAGCGCACCTCTGGGTGGCAAAACTTCGGGCGTCCCACATGCATTTAAGTCCGCATGGCCCCCATCCTCGAAAGGCACGGTGGACTTTTCCCCCACATGTATGAGACCCCTGGGCGCGACATACATGAGGCACAGCTTTCGTTGAAATTGGTAAAAACATGCGCCCGACGCGGCGAGATTCATACATGTCCCCCAAAGGGGTTTTGGGGGCCCCTGCTCGAAGAATTTATAAATCTATTAGGGTGTATGGGTGAGATAAAGGGTTAGAAGTGTTAGGTTTAAAGGGTCCAGCCATGTCAATAAATAGGGGGTGGTTTACATAGAAGTGGATGAACCTGCCCCCCTAAACATTCTCTATATACAGATAAATGCTGAATTGTAGTGAATGTATGTGCTAGAGAGTGGGGGTGGGGGGGTTGCCATTGGGGATTCTGGAAAGCTAGCTGGAAGTGTATTTCAGGGCACTTTAAAATTGGGGTTTTGTGTGTACTGATCCCCCGATGAGTTCAGAGAAGGGTGCGCACTTGAAAAATTTTTGGAGGCGGGCATGGGGGGTTTTGGGTGACTGAGGCATGTAATCTAAGATTTCAGCACGAGAAGAGACCGGGAGGTTGGTAGCAGAGATGAGGTTGGGGGGTGTAAAAAGGGTGCAGCGCTTTGGAGGCCCCTTTTGGGTGGAGTGTGATTTTTTTGTATCCTTCTAAAAGGCAACCGGGTACTGACAAGGGGGAGGGTTTTAGGGTAAAAAAAAATCACCTCTTTTATTAGGACAGATTGGGCAGGGAAGTTTTCAAAGGATGACTGATAAGCAAGGAGTTTAAGTAGTCGAGACGAGAATAAATAAGAGAAATGGAGTTTGAGTTGTTTTCCCCGGTGGAAAAGGACAGATTAGGAGGGCCTTGAGGGGCAGGGGACAGGAAAAGGCAAAAGGGATTAAAAATTGGGGTAAAGAACGATCAAAAAACTAGTGTAACCCCCAAGAACCCGGGCCCCCCTGCCCAGGGGTTGTGGTGCCACACAAAAAAGAAACAGCAGGGTGAGGTCGTTATGATGGTGGGGTTTTAAGTTTAGTTTTAGTGAGGGTTTAGTTTAATATAGAGGGAGGACTGGGGTTTTTCGAGACAGGGACGAAAACAATGGGGTTTTTTTGGGGGAAGGACTAGTAAAGGGGAAAAGTTGTATAACTGGGTGTCCAATTTGAGATTTTAGTGAAGCCCAAAAATTTCTGATGGGTTTTTCCAATTGGGGTTTGTAGATTGAAAAAAGGAGAAAACCAAGAAAATGATCCCCCATGGAAACCCCCCCAGCAAGTGGGAAGAAAAGAAGTAGAACCCCGAAAAGGGAAAATGAAGGAACCCCCGGGAGGTAAAATGAAACCAAGCGGTGCTGCCCCGTAGGCCCTGGTGGGGGTATGCTGGGAGAAGTGGTGTCAACATGGTGTCAAATGCAGCAGGAGATCCGAAGAAGCAGCAATGGTGTTGTCCCGAGTTTTGCAGGGGGGGATTATTAGAGATTTTAGCTAGGAGTTTCTGTTGAGGTAAGGGGTGGCAACTGATTGTAAGGATCAGAAGGGAGTTAGCAGCAAGGTAATGGGTTAGGGGGGGAGAGTGACAAAGCGTTCAAAGAGTTTGAGACGAAGGGCAGGTTGAGATGGTCGGTAATTTGCGGCAGGTGGGGCGAGAGAGGATTTTTCAGTAAAAGGGTTTTAACAGCGGGTTTTTAAAAGGTGGATGGAAATATCCCAGTGGTGAGAGAGAGGTTGAAGATTGCAATTATGTAAGAGAGGACAGCTGGAGAAATAGACTGGACAAGGTGGGAGGGAATGGGGTCACTAGAGCAGGTGGTGGGGCAAGCAGACCGGAGAAGCCTGGACACTTCTCCTTCTGTCATCAGCTCAAGAGCTGAGAGCAGACTTGAGGATGTGTGGGGAGGGACAGGATTGATATTTCTAGAGGATGTGCAGGGACGGACAGGATGGATGTTACTTGCAGTTTGAAATTAGATGTTTTGCCGGATTCTGTCAATTTTCTCTTTGAAGTGAGCAACCAGTTCTTCCTCACAGAGGTCAGTGACTGGGGCCTGAGCTTTAGGCCTGAGGAGGGAGTAGTAGGCGTTTGTGTAATTTTGAGATGAGGGAGGTGAAATATTCTTGTTTGGTGCTATGCAGGGCAGAGTGGTAAGTCCTGAACATGAATTTGTAGTGGAGAAAGTCTGCAGGTAGCTTTGACTTTCTCCACAGACACTCAGCACACCTGGAACATCGCTGCATAAAGCAAGTCTGAGGTGTATGCCAAGGCTGCTGGCGTCTGACTCTGGTGGTGCAATGTGTGCGTGGTGCCAATATATCCAGGGTGGTTGAGAGAGTTTCATTATATTGTTTGACCACCAGGTCAGGACAGAAGAAAGAGGAGATTGGGGGCAGTGAGGACTGTAGGATGTCTGTGAGTGATGGAGCGGATATTTCTGAAATTGTTTAAGGCAGGTGTGTCCAGAAAAAGCAAAGAATTAGTAATAGTGAAGGAGATGGTCATAGAGCACATAAGGAGGGTTAGTAATGTTATACATTGAGGAAAGACGACAGAAAACCAGATCAAGAGAGTTCCCATCCTTGTGGTGGGAGAGTCTGTAAATTGCGAGAAGGAGTAACTAAGAGACAGAAGGAGATATGGGGTCATCTATGGGGATGTTGAAATCACCCATGATCAGAGTGGGCATTTTAGTAGAGAGCAAATGGTGAAGCAAAATGATCCAGAAACTGTCGGGGGTGAGCCGGGGGGTTTGTACACAACCGCCACTCTGGGGGAAAATGGCCGAAAGAGTCTGAGGGTGTGGACCTCAAAGGAGGGGAAAGTGAGAGAGGGTGCAGGAGGAATGACCTGGTAAGTGCAGTATGGAGAGAGAAGTAAGCCAGCTCCTCCACCCGGCCTGTTCTCAGATCAGGGGGTGTGGGGGAAGTGTACCCCGCCATAGGTCAGAGCAGCAAAGGAAGCAGTGTCTGACTGCTGGTCATGTTTCTGTGAGAGCTATCAGGTTGAGGTAGTTAGAGAGGAAACTACGGAAATGGAAGCTGAATATAAATGTATTGCTGCATACAGAAATAAGATGGCTATCATGTGGCCATGTTGTACAGTACGTATTTGAACTCCGGAATGAATTGTTCATATTTCTAAATGAGCTTAATGGAACATTGTCAAGTTTCTTGACTGAGGAAACATGGGTTGCCAGTAGTGATGAGCGATTACGTCGACTATCGTCATCGGGTCGATAGTCGATATCGTCAATTATCAAGACGATTTCCGATAGTCGATAATAGATTATCTCTGATGACCATTAAAGTCTATGGGAGAGGAACAACACCTTCATTCTTACACCCAAACAGGGCTGGAGAAGCTGGAATTAGTATCCACAACAGTCAAATGGATACGTGTTACATCTTAGGCAACACACTTAGGTTATAAAAGCCACAGAAAAAAAGTCAGACCATTCACTATCCCTGAATGTATTTGGACTACAATACTCCAATTTCACATGAAGCTCTACAAGCTGTGCCTGCGGTTCACATGTTTTATCCACATCAAGAAACACCTCCTGAACTTTTGACAAGTACCACCTGAAGTTTGGTCTAAAGGTCCTGATGATGTTGGCATCCTTCCAGTCTCACCTGTACATGTCTTCTTGAAAGAGGGTGCTACCCCGCCTTGCTTGCCTCGATATCTCTTTAAGCATGATCAAGAACAATCTCTGGAGTCACAAATCAGAACATTCCTGGATAATAGGGTGCTCATCCACTGCATTTTTTTCCTGCAAATACACCTCGGTTCCCTGTTCACAAGAAAAGTTATCCTGGTGAACCCCAAAAATACTTTGGGTTTAGGACTCAGGGGCAGTCATTGCTGTCAGGGAAAAAAT
>JAODAL010070318.1:0-15971 GCA_025379985.1 Phyllomedusa bahiana | reverse complement strand
TTGTTTTGTATTTATAAGAGGACTGTCCGGGTTTTGGGTGTAGATAGAGGAAATCGTCCAGTGTGGTGTAGTATAAAATCGGGTCCGGGGTTGTTTGTAGTATTTTGGGAACCCCTTTTTCCCGTGGGGGTGTAGTATAGGGATCGGTTCCCTGTGGGGTTTGAAAAAAATAGAGGATCTTTTTCCTTTTGTGGTGTAGTTATAAAAAGGAATCTTGCCCTTGTGTGTTTTAGTAAAAAAAGGGGGGGAAATTAAAGTCGGGGGTTAAAATTATCCCGATAAAAAAATTTTAATTAATTTTGCTGTAATTTTTTCCCCCCCTCCCGCCCCGCGTCCCCCCCCCCCCCCCCCTCTCCCCGCATTTTTCCCCGAGCTGCCAATCACACAAGTCGGGCCCATAGGTGGGTTGTCTCCGGGGGCCCCTTTGCTCCCGGGAGCCCAGGCGTTGTCCCGGGGGGAGCCCGGGTCGTTGTCCCGAGGCCGTTGTCCCCCAAAGGAGCCCGAGGTCGTTGCCCTCCGAGGGGGCCCCAAGGTTCTTTGCTCCGAGGAGCCCGGGGTCTTTTGCCCCTCTGAGGAGCCCGGGTCGTTTTCCCTGGGGAAAGCCCGGGGCGTTTTTCTCAAAGACCCCGGGGCCCTTTGTCTCCGGGGACCCCCGAGGTCGTTGTCCTCAGGACCCGGGGTCGTTTTTTTCTCCCGAGGACCCCGGGGCATTGTCCCCCAGGAGCCCAAAGGTCGTTGTCCCGAGGAGCCCGGGGCCCGTTCCCCTCCGGGGACCCGAGGTCGTTTCCCCGGGGGGCCCGGGTCGTTGTCTTCGAGGAGCCCAAAGGTCAAATTTTCCAGGACCCCGAGGCCGTTGTTTTCCGAGGACCCCGGGTCTTTTTGTCTCCGGGGAGCCCAAAAAAAAAAAAAAAGGGGCCTTTTGCCCCGGGGAACCCGAGGCGATGTCCCGAGGAGCCCAAATCGTTTTCCCGGGAGGAGCCCGAGGTCGTTGTCCCCGGGGGGCCCCGGGGTCGTCTGCTCGGGGACCCCGGGGCCTTTGTCCCGAGGACCCCGGGGTTTCTTGTCTCCCAGGAGCCCGAGGACTTTCTGTCTCCGAGGAGCCCGAGGTCGAGTATCCAGGAGCCAGGGGTCTTCTCCCCCCCGGGGACCCAAGGTCTTTGGGTCTCCGAGGAGCCCGAGGCCGTTGTCTCCGAAACCCCCGGGGTCGTTGTTTCCGGGGAAAGCCCGAGGTTCGTTGTCCCGGGGAGCCCGAGGGTTTTCTCTCCAAAGGACCCGGGGGTTTCGTTGCCCTCTGAGGAGCCCGAGGTCTTTGGGTCTCCGGGAGCCCGGGGGCCCCCTTGTCTCCGAGGAGCCCAGTCTTTGGGGTCTCCGAGGACCCCGGGGTTCGTTGTCCTCCAGGACCCGGGGCCCGTTGTCTCCGGGGACCCCGGGAGGTGGGTTGGGTCTCCCGGGCCCCCCCGAGGTAAATTGCCCTCCGAGGGCCCAGGTCTTGTCTCCCGAGGAGCCCAGGTCGTTGTCCCCCGGGGGGGAAACCCGAGGTCGTTGTCTCCGAAAGCCCGGGGTCGTTGTCCCGGAAGCCCGGGTTTCGTGCCCTCCCCGAAAAGCCCAGGTCTTTTGTCCCCGGGGAGCCCGGGGGTCTTTTGTCCCCGAGGAGCCCATTCGTTGGTCCCGGGGAAAGCCCGAGGGTCTTTTGGTTTTCCGAGGAGCCCGTGGCTTGTCTCCGAGGAGCCCCGAGTCGTTTGCCCTCCGGGGAGCCCGGGGTTTCTTTTGTCCCCCGAGAACCCCGGGGTTTCTTTGTCCCGAGGGGGCCCGGGGGTCATTGTCCCCCGAGGAGCCCGGGGGTTTTCTCTCCAAGGAGCCCGGGGGTTTTCTCTCCGAGGAGCCCGTGGTCGTTGTCTCCCCGGAGCCCGGGGTCGTTGTCTCCGAGGAGCCCGTGGTCGGTGTCTCCGAGGAGCCCGTGGTCGTTGTCTCCGAGGAGCCCGAGGTCGTTGTCTCCGAGGAGCCCGAGGTCGTTGTCTCCGAGGAGCCCGAGGTCGTTGTCTCCGAGGAGCCCGGGGTCGTTGTCTCCGAGGAGCCCGAGGTCGTTGTCTCCGAGGAGCCCGAGGGTGTTGTCTCCGAGGAGCCCGAGGTCGATGTCTCCGAGGAAGCCCGAGGTCGTTGTCTCCCGAGGACCCGAGGTCGTTGTCTCCCAGGAGTCCGGGGTCGTTGTCTCCGAGGAGTCCGGGGTCGTTGTCTCCCAGGAGCCCGAGGTCCTGCTCCTGATCTGTATAGTGTAGATGAGCGCAGCACCTGCTCCTGATCTGTATAGTATAGATGAGCGCAGCACCTGCTCCTGATCTGTATAGTATAGATGAGCGCAGCACCTGCTCCTGATCTGTATAGTGTAGATGAGTGCAGCACCTGCTCCTGATCTGTATAGTATAGATGAGCGCAGCGCCTGCTCCTGATCTGTATAGTATAGATGAGCGCAGCACCTGCTCCTGATCTGTATAGTGTAGATGAGCGCAGCACCTGCTCCTGATCTGTATAGTGTAGATGAGCGCAGCACCTGCTCCTGATCTGTATAGTGTAGATGAGCGCAGCACCTGCTCCTGATCTGTATAGTTTTGATAAAGCGCAGAAACCTGCCCCTGATCTGTATAGTGTTAAAAGAGGCAGCACCTGCTCCTGATCGTTTAAGTGTAATGAGCGCAGCGCCTGCTCCTGATCTGTATATTTAGATGAGGCGCACCTGCTCCTGATCGTATGTATGTGGCGCAGCACCTGTCCTGATCTGTATAGGGGTAGATGAGCGCGAGCCCCTGCTCCTGATTGTTGTATAGGTTGAGCGCAACGCCCATGCTCCTGATCTGTATGTATAGATGAGCGCCAGCACCTGCTCCTTTATCTGTATATGTTAGGGAGTGCCAGACACCTGCTCCGGTTTCTGTATGTATAGATGAGCGCAGCACCTACTCCTGATCTGTATAGTATAGATGATGCAGGCACCTGCTCCTGACTGTAATATGGGAATGAGCGCAGCCTGCTCCTGATTGTATAGTAAGAATAGCACAGCGCCCTGCCCCTGATCTGTATAGTGAAATTTGAGGCGCAGCTCTTCCTGATCTGTAAAAGGTGTAGAATGAGCGCAGCGCCTGCTCCTGATCTGTTTTGTAAATGAGCGCAGCCCCGCTCCTGATCTGTTTGTAGATGAGCCAGCACCTTTTCCTGATCTCTATAGTTTAGATAAAGGAAACCCCTGCTCCGTCTCTTTTTTAGTGTAGATGAGGCCAGCCCCGGGCCCCTTATTTTATAGTTATAGATGGGGCCCAGGGCCTCCCCGGGTCTGTATGGTTTGGATGATCGCGCACCACCCTCCCCTGATCAGAAAAAGTGTAGCGCAGCCCCTTCCTTATCGGTATAGTTAGATTGGCAGGCCTGCCCCTGATCTTTATAGTGAATGGAGGGCGCCCCTGCTCCTTTTGTTAAATTTTTAAATGAGGGCACCCATTGCCCCTTTATCGGTAGAGTGTAGAGGGAGAAACCGCCCTTGCCCGGATAGTTTGGGGAGTGACCCGCCTGTTCCGATTGTAAAAGGTTTTGGGAATGGGCGCACCTGCTCCTGATCTGTAATTTGGATAAACCCCCAGGCCCTGCCCGGGTCTTTTGGGGTTTTTTTGAGCGCAGGGGCCGCCCCCTTTAATCTGTATAGTTTGGGAGGTTCGGGAAACCGGGCCCCTTAAATCTGTATGTTAGATGAGGGCACCTCTGGATCTTTTATAGGGGTAGATGAGCCCCGGGCCCTGTCCTGATCTGTATATTAGATGAGCGAAAGCCCTGCCCCAGATCTTTTTTAGGTGGGATGGGGCCCAGAACCGTTCCTTTTGTTATTATGAGCGCTCCCCCCTGCTCCTAAATCTGAAAAAGGTTAAAATTTTGAGGCGCACCTGCCCCTGATCTGTATTAAGTTTGGGAAGCGCACCCAACCTGCTCCTGGTTCGGAAATTTTTTGTTGTGACCACCCAACTGCTCCTGTCTGTATAGTGTAGATGAGCCGCCCTCTCCTGATTGTATAGTGAAAGATGAGGAAAGGCCCCCTTTTGCTCCTAAATCTGAAAAGGGGTATAATGAGGGGCGGGAAAAATGCCTCCTGATCTGTAAAGTTTGTTTGAGCGCAGCCCGGGCCCCCGGATCTGAAATTTTGGGTTAGTTGGGCCGAAAGCCCCTGGCCGGGATTTTGTTTTAGTATAGTTGGGCCAGCCCTGTCTGACCCTGTTTTGTTTAGTTTGAGCGCAGCCCTGTTTTCCCCTGATCTGTATAGTATGTTTGGAGCGACAAGGGTTTCCTTTATTTAGAAGTTAGATGAGCGAGCCCCCTCCCTTTTCCGGTAAAAGTTAGTTGAGCGCAGCCCTGCTCCTTTTTTTAAGTGTAGAGGGAGGCAACCCAACCCTGTTTCCGTTAGTGTAATAAAGGCAGCCCCTGCCCCTTTGATCTGTATGTGTAGATGAGCGCAGCCCTGCTTGATCTGTATAGTTTAAGATGAGCGAAAGACCTTTTCCTGATCTGTTTTGTGTAAAAAGAGTGCAGACCTGTCCTTATTGTAAATGGGGAAGTGTGAGCCTCCTAAAACTGTTTTGGTTAGATAAAGGCAGCGCCTGCTCCTGGTCGTTAGGTTTTTAAAGTTGAGCGCAGCCCTGCCCCTTTTGATCATTTTAAGTGTAGATGATGGCGGGCAAGGGCCCCTGATCTTATAGTGTAAAAGAGGAGAGCCCCTGCCCCTGTTTTTGTGTAGTTGAAGCGAAGCACCTGCCCCTGATCTGAAAGGGTTTTGATGGGGAAAAGAACCCTTGCCCCTAAATTGAAAGGGTTTTGATGACCCCCAAGCACCTGCTTTTTATCTTTTTGGGTGTAGATGAGCGAAGCCCTGCCCCTGATTGTTTAGATGATGAGCGGCAACGCCTGTCGTATGGGTATAGTAAACGCAGCATCTCCTGACCTTTTTAAAGGGTTTAGTTTGAGCGCAGCCCTGCCCGTTCTGTATTTGGGAAAGATGAGGGAAAAGCCCCTGCCCCTTTGATTTTGATAGTAGATGGGGCCCCACCCTCTTAAACCTAAAAGGTGTAATGAGGGGCCCCCAGCATGTTTCCTGATCTGTATTTGTATTGAGGCAGCCTGCTCCTGATCGTTTTGTTTTAGATGAGCCCCCAAATCCCCTGCCCCGGATCGGGATAGTGTGGGTTGAGCGCGGGCCGCTGTCTGTTTCGAAAGGTTAGATGAGGCAGCGCCTGCTCTGTTTGAAATGTGTAATGTGCGCGCGTTTTCTTTAAATCTGTTTAAGGTTTTGATGGGCCAGCGCCTGCTCGTTGTGAAAGGGTGAGAGACCGGCACCCTGCTCCTGTTTTTTAAGGTTTTTGTGAGACGCGCCTGTCCTGTTTCTTTTAAGGGTAATGAGCGACCCGCCGTTTTCGTATAGGGGTAGATGACCCGGAACCGGCTCCTGATCGGGTATGGGTATAGTTGAGCGCAGCAAGGCTCTGATCTGTAAGGTGTGTTGGAGACGCCTGCCCCTGTTTTAATGGGGTTGATTTTGCGCGCACTTTTTCCCCTAAACTTATTGGTGTAGATGGGCCGGGGGCCTGCTCGTTTTAAGGTTTTAAAATGACCCGGCAGCCCCTGCTCCTGATTTTTTTTAAAGGGTTTTAAGGGGCCCAAAAGCCCTGCCCCCTGATCTGTAGGTGTAGATGAGGGGCCCCCGCCTGCTCTTTTATGGAGGTAAAAGGGGTTGAAACCTGCTCCTAAATTTTTATAGTGTAAAAAGGGCAGCCCTGCTCCTGATTTTGTTTTAGTTTTGATGAGGGCCGCCTCCCTCGGGTTCGTTAGGTTAGGGGAGCCCCAGCCCTGCTCCTGACCCGTTTAGGTAAAAGAGGCAGCCCCCTGTCCCGGGTTTCTGTATAGTTTAGGGGGTTGAAACCCTGCTCCTGTTCTGTTTTGTATAGTTTTGAGCCAGCCCTGCTCCTTTTTGTTAGGTAGATGATTTGAGCACCGGCCCCCTTGATCTGTTGTTAGATGAGCGCAGCACCTGCTCCTGATCTGTATAGTGTAGATGAGTGCAGCACCTGCTCCTGATCTGTATAGTATAGTTGAGCGCAACGCCTGCTCCTGATCTGTATCGTATAGATGAGCACAGCACCTGCTCCTTATCTGTATAGTGTAGATGAGAGCAGCACCTGCTCCTGATCTGTATAGTATAGATGAGTGCAGCACCTGCTCCTGATCTGTATAGTATTGATGAGCGCAGCACCTACTCCTGATCTGTATAGTATAGATGAGTGCAGCACCTGCTCCTGATCTGTATAGTGTAGATGAGCGCAGCACCTGCTCCTTATCTGTATAGTATAGATGAGCGCAGCGCCTGCTCCTGATCTGTATAGTGTATATGAGAGCAGCACCTGCTCCTGATCTGTATAGTATAGATGAGCGCAGCACCTGCTCCTTATATGTATAGTATAGATTAGCGCAGCGCCTGCTCCTGATCTGTATAGTATAGATGAGCGCAGCACCTGCTCCTTATCTGTATAGTGTAGATGAGCGCAGCACCTGCTCCTTATCTGTAGAGTGTAGATGAGAGCAGCGCCTGCTCCGAATAGTGTAGATGAGTGCAGCGCCTGCTCCTGATCTGTAAGGTGTAGATGAGCGCAGCACCTGCTCCTGATCTGTATGGTGTAGATGAGCGCAGCACCTGCTCCTGATCTGTATGGTGTAGTTTAGCGCAGCTCCTGCTCCTGATCTGTATAGTTTAGTTGAGCGCAGCACCTGCTCCTGATCTGTATAGTGTAGATGAGTGCAGCACCTGCTCCGTATATTGTAAGATAGCGCAGGCCTGCTCCTATCGTATGTGTAGATGAGCGCAGCCCTGCTCTGATCTGTTTAGTGTAGATAGTGCAAGAACCTGCTCCGATAGTTATATGAGCGCAGGGGCCTGCTCCTGATCTGAAATAGTATAGATGACGCAGCACCTGCCCTGATCTGTAAGTGTAGATGAGCGCAGCACCTCTCCTGAATCGTAAGTTTAGATGAGCGCAGCACCTGCTCCTGATCTGTATAGTGTAGATGAGCACAGCACCTACTCCTGATCTGTATAGTGTAGATGAGTGCCGCACCAGCTACTGATCTGTAAAGTATAGATGAGCGCAGCGCCTGCTCCTGATCTGTAAAGTATAGATGAGCGCAGCGCCTGCTCCTGATCTGTATAGTATAGATGACCGCAGCACCGATCCTGATCTGTATAGTATAGATGAGTGCAGCACCTGCTCCTGATCTGTATAGTATAGATGAGCGCAGCGCCTGCTCCTGATCTGTATAGTATAGATGAGCGCAGCGCCTGCTCCTGATCAGTATAGTATAGATGAGCGCAGCGCCTGCTCCTGATCTGTATAGTATAGATGAGCGCAGCACCTGCTCCTTATCTGTATAGTGTAGATGAGCGCAGCACCTGCTCCGTATAGTGTAGATGAGCGCAGCGCCTGCTCCTGATCTGTATGGTGTAGATGAGCGCAGCGCCTGCTCCTGATCTGTATATTAGATGACCCGCAGCACCTGCCCTAATCTGTATAAGTGTAGTTAGTGCAGCACCTGTCCGTATAGTGTAGATAAAAGCGCAGCCCTGCCCTGATCTGTATGGTGAGATGAGCGCAGCGCCTCTCCGAACTGAATATTTGTAGGGTTTTTGAGCGCATCACCTGCTCCTGATCAGTATAGTGTAGATGAGCGCAGCACCTGCTCCTGATCTGTATAGTGTAGATGAGTGCAGAACCTGCTCGTTATCGTGAAGATGAGCGCAGCGCCTGCTCCTGAACTGTATAGTATAGATGAGCGCAGCACCTGCTCCTGAGCTGTAAGGTGTAGATGAGCGCAGCACCTGCTTCTGATCTGTAAGGTGTAGATGAGCGCAGCACCTGCTCCTGATCTGTATAGTATAGATGAGCGCAGCACCTGCTCCTGATCTGTATAGTATAGATGAGCGCAGCACCTGCCCTGAGCGTAAGGTGAGATGAGCGCAGCACCTGCTTCTGATCTGAAGAGTGTAGATGAGCGCAGCCCCTGCCCCTTGATCTGTATAGTGAGATTGAGCGAAAGGCCTGCTTCTGATCTGTAAGGTGTAGATGAGCGCAGCGCCTGCTCCTGATCTGTATAGTGTAGATGAGCGCAGCGCCTGCTCCTGATCTGTATAGTATAGATGAGCGCAGCACCTGCTCCTGATCTGTATAGTGTAGATGAGCGCAGCACCTGCTCCTGATCTGTAAGGTGTAGATGAGCGCAGCACCTGCTCCTGATCTGTAATATGTAGTTGAGCGCAGCGCCTGCTCCTCTGTATAGTATAGATGAGCGCAGCACCTGCTCCTGATCTGTTCGGTGTAGATGAGCGCAGCGCCTGCTCCTGATCTGTAAGGTGTAGATGAGCGCAGCGCCTGCTCCTGATCTGTAAGGTGTAGATGAGCGCAGCGCCTGCTACGTATATGTAGTTTGACCCGTGCACCTGCTCCTAAATCTGTAATGTTAGATGACGCAGCGCCTGCTCCTGAATCTGTAAAAGTATGAGATGAGGGGCAGCACCTTTCTCCTGATCTGTAAGGTGTAGATGAGCGCAGCACCTGCTCCGTATAGTATAGATGATCGCAGCACCTGCTCCTGATCTGTATTGTTTAGATGAGCGCAGCGCATGCTCCTGATCTGTATAGTGTAGATGAGCGCAGCGCCTGCTCCTGATCTGTATAGTGTAGATGAGCGCAGCGCCTGCTCCTGATCTGTAAGGTGTAGATGAGCGCAGCGCCTGCTCCGTATAGTGTAGATGAGCGCAGCGCCTGCTCCTGATCTGTATAGTGTAGATGAGCGCAGCACCTGCTCCTGATCTGTATAGTATAGATGAGCGCAGCGCCTGCTCCTGGTCTGTATATGTGTAGTTTGAGGCAGCACCTGCTCCTTATCTGTATAGTTTAGATGAGCAAAGCACATGCTCCTGATCTGTATAGTATAGATGAGCGCAGCCCCCTGCCCCCTGATCTGTATATTTGTAAAATGAGCGCAGCGCCTGCTCCTGATCTTATAGTTAGATGAGGCAGCACCTTTCTCCTGTCTGTATAGTATAGATGATGCAGCGCCTGCCCCTTTATCTGTAAGGTTTGTAGATGAGCGCAGCGCCTGCTCCGTATAGTGTATATGAGCGCAGCGCCTGCTCCTGATCTGTATGGTGTTGATGAGCGCATCGCCTGCTCCTGATCTGTATAGTGTAGTTGAGCGCATCACCTGCTCCTGATCAGTATAGTGTAGATGAGCGCAGCACCTGCTCCTGATCTGTATAGTGTACATGAGCGCAGCACCTGCTCCTGATCTGTATAGTGTAGATGATTGCAGCACCTGCTCCTGATCTGTATAGTGTACATGAGCGCAGCACCTGCTCCTGATCTGTATAGTGTAGATGAGCGCAGTGCCTGCTTCTGATCTGTAAGGTGTAGATGAGCGCAGCACCTGCTTCTGATCTGTAAGGTGTAGATGAGCGCAGCACCTGCTTCTGATCTGTAAGGTGTAGATGAGCGCAGCGCCTGCTTCTGATCTGTATGTTGTAGATGAGCGCAGCACCTGCTCCTGATCTGTATAGTATAGATGAGCGCAGCGCCTGCTCCGTATAGTGTAGATGAGCGCAGCGCCTGCTCCGTATAGTGTAGATGAGCGCAGCGCCTGCTCCTGATCTGTAAGGTGTAGATGAGCGCAGCGCCTGCTCTTGATCTGTAAGGTGTAGATGAGCGCAGCGCCTGCTCCTGATCTGTATAGTGTATATGAGCGCAGCGCCTGCTCCTGATCTGTATAGTGTAGATGAGCGCAGCGCCTGCTCCTGATCTGTAAGGTGTAGATGAGCGCAGCACCTGCTCCTGATCTGTAAGGTGTAGATGAGCGCAACACCTGCTCCTGGTCTGTATAGTTTAGATGAGCGCAGCGCCTGCTCCTGATCTGTATAGTATAGATGAGCGCAGCACCTGCTCCTGATCTGTATAGTGTAGATGAGCGCAGCACCTGCTCCTGATCTGTAAGGTGTAGATGAGCGCAGCGCCTGCTCCGTATAGTGTAGTTGAGCGAGGCAGCTGCTGCTGATCGGTAAGGTGTAGATGAGGGCAGCACCTGCTCTGTAGCCATCTTCTTGGTGTAGATAAGCGCTGCGCTCTGGGGCCTGCTATAATATGTGTTATGTAGAAGGCTCATACAGTTGATATCATTACTTTGTGGCTCTTCCCACTTTGCAGCCACCAGGGGCCCGAGCCGCGCTCGCTGTGGACCTGTCTCCAGCATCTATACCTCACATTCTGCATATTAAACATGTTCGGAGCCAGTGTCAATAGCAGCAGCTGTGCAGGGAAGCTCTGCTTTTAGCTCCAGATTAATATTTGATTGATTCACAAGTATTCAAGGAGAGAATCGTGAGTGTTGGCTGAGGCGCGGGTTAGGGACTGTCAGAGATATTCTGGGATTAAAGGGAGACTCCGCCAACAACTAAAGATGGTGGCTCCATCCAAATGTGCGCTTCACTGATACTGAGCGCTTCCCCCATTACTGCAGGTTGTGTTTTTTTCTTCATGAAACACTCATAAGACTGACAGGACTGGTGCCTAGAACTCGCTCTAGAGGCATTACAGGCTGACAGTGACAGTATCTGCCATACAAGAAGGAATATTCTTCACCAGAGGCTCGACTATGTCCATTGAGACCACTGTGTGAGCAGATATCGGCCCCAGTAGCTGTGACTGGTAGAGTTAGAAGACGACGGCACAACCACTGATTAATCTAGTGAATATTGTAGCCCAGGTTCCTATAGGGTTATACGGCTGCTTTATACTGTGGCGTTGTATCAGATCATTAGGCGTGTAGTCGTCTCATGGCCCGGGCTGCCCTGCAACATGGTGGTCCTCTGGAAGTCAGTGACTAACCTAGTGAACATTATAGCCCAGGTTCCTATACAGTTATATAGCTGCTTTATACTGTGGCGTTGTATCAGATCATTGGGTGTAGTCACCTCATGGCCCGGGGTGACCTGCAACATGGCGGTCTGTGAAAGTCACCAACTAATCTAGTGGACATTGGAGCCCAGGTGTCTATAGGGTTATATAGTGGCGTTGTAGCAGATCATTAGGCGAGTAGTTGTCTTACAGACCAAGCTGCCCTGCCACTAGGCGCTCCTGTGCCAGTAACCAACTAATCTAGTGAACATTGGAGCCCAGGTTCCTATACGGCAGCTTTATACTGTGGCGTTGTATCAGATAATTAGGTAAATTGTCTCATGGCCGGGCTGCCCTTCAACATGGTGGTCCTCTGGAAGTCAGTGACTAATCTAGTGAACATTATAGCCCAGGTGTCTATAGGGTTATATAGTGGCGTTGTAGCAGATCATTAGGGTGTAGTTCCTCATGCCAGGCTGCCCTGCCACTAGGCGCTCCTGTGCCAGTAACCAACTAATCTAGTGAACATTGGAGCCCAGGTTCTATAGGGTTATATAGTGGCGTTGTAGCAGATCATTGGGTGTAGTTGTCCTTCAGGCCCGGGGTGCCCTGCACAGGCGTCTTGTGAGTCACCAACTAATCTAGTGAACATTAAAGCCCAGGTGTCTATAGGGTTTATATGTGCTGTTGTAGCAGATAAATTAGGTAAATTGTCTCATGGCCCGGGCTGCCCTGCAATATGGCGGTCCTCTGGAAGTCACCGACTAATCTAGTGAACATTGGAGCCCCGGTTGCTATAGGGTTATGCGGCTCCCTTATACTGTGGCGTTGTATCAGATCATTAGGTGTGTAGTCGTCTCATGGCCCGGGCTGCCCTGCAATATGGTGGTCCTCTGGAAGTCACCGACTAATCTAGTGAACATTATAGCCCAGGCTCCTATAGGGTCATACAGCTCCCTTATACTGTGGCGTTGTATCAGATCATTAGGTGTGTAGTCATCTCATGGTCCAGGCTGCCCTGCAACATTGCGCTCCTGTGCACATCATTAACATTACAGGAATACTCGGACAAGAAGTGACTTCTTAAAAGAGAAAAAAAAGTAGAAATACCCATGTAGGAAAATTGTGCTGCAATCCTGTAACTTTACCACAATTTCCAAAGGACCAAATATAACGGTGGATTCAATTCTGATCAGAATTACGGCAGATGCATTTATCGATGGTTTCCAAGTAAATGTTGCAGATTCTAAAAGCAGCCAATATTGGGAAGATTGAAAGAAAATCTCACTTCACAGTTCAAGTGGAAATCATAAAATGATAAAATGTGCTTCATTACTGAGGTAGGATGTCTTCACAGTGGGCCAGATGTATGAAACGCGCTGCGGCAGTTTTCTGACATGCTGGCCGACAAAAAGAATGTTATTAGCCCTGCCCTGACATATGTGTAAATGATTTGTGGAGAAAGTGGTCCCTCCATCCGACATCCTAGATACTTTTGTTTGGGCAGATTTTTAGCCGTGTATCGCGCCACATTCAGAAGATTAGATGCATCTATGAATGTTGCTCCACAGAATGTGGCACAAGGAGGCGAGGAGCTGTGACCGTGGCACTTACGATGCGGCAAATTTATGAAACGCCATGCGAAACTTTCATACAGACTCATGAATGATGCACTAACCTAACGAGAGGAACGACTGTCCAGTCTGAGACCCTTTAAATACATCAGACTCAATGTATCCAATGTCAAAACAAACAAAACCCAAGATGATACCAAGAGGGTCAAACAAAGAAGAAAGAACTCCAATAAAGCCCAATGTACAACATCTCACAAAAGTAATTACACCCCATTATATACAGAAGTTACAAATATATACATTGGTCAGTTCTCATGTCTGCAGAGCGGTCACCTCCCTCCCAGGCTCCACAACCAGAACACCTCTATTGGTGTAAACAGTTGTACATACAGCCCCCTAATGTTACATAAAGTGACAACTTGTCATTTTTTCTATCAGAGTGTATTATATGTGTGTTATATGGGTGGAGGGAGCAGAGTGTATTACATGTGTCTTATGTGCATGGGGGAGAAGAGTGTATAAGGCTGTGTTATATGGGTGGGGGAGCAGAGTGTACAAGGCCGTGTTATATGGGTGGGGGGAGCAGTATGTATAAGGATATGTTATATGGGTGGGGAACAGAGTGAATAAGTCTGTGTTATATGGGTGAGGGAGCACAGTGTATAAGGGTGTGTTATGTGGGTGGGGGAGCAGAGTGTATAAGGCTGTGTTTTATGGGTGGGGGGAGCAGTTTGTATAAGGATGTGTTATATGGGTGTGGGAGCAGTTATCTGTATATGGTGGGGGGTTAAAAGGGTGAGGTGGGGAGCAGAGTGTATAAGGCTGTGTTATATGGGTGGGGGGAGCAGAGTGTATAAGGCTGTGTTATATGGGGGGGAGCAGAGTGTATAAGGCTGTGTTATATGGGTGGGGGAGCAGAGTGTATAAGGCTGTGTTATATGGGTGGGAGGAGCAGAGTGTATAAGGCTGTGTTATATGGGTGGGGGAGCAGAGTGTATAAGGCTGTGTTATATGGGTGGGGGAGCAGAGTGTATTATATGTGTCTTATGTGCGTGGGGGAGAAGAGTGTATAAGGGTGTGTTATATGGGTGAGTATAACCGATTGTATTATATGTGTGTTACATTGGTGGGGGGAGCAGAGTGTATTATATATGTTTTACATGGGTGGGGGGAGCAGAGTGTATTATATGTGTGTCATATGGGTGGGAGGAGCAGAGTGTATTATATGTGTGTTACATGGGTGGGGGAGCAGAGTGTATTATATGTGTGTCAAATGGGTTGGGGAGCAGAGTGTATTATATGTGTGTCATATGGGTGGGGGGAGCAGAGTGTATTATAAGTGTGTTACATGTGAAGGGGCAGAGTGTATAAGGGGCCGTTCACACGGCACAGTGCAAATACCGGTCGGAAATTCTGACCGGTATTTGCTCTGTTTGAAGCCGTGCCCTTCGCCACCGGGGGTGGTATATGGGTGGGGGGAGAAGAGATTATAAGGCTGTGTTATATGGGTAGGGGAGCAGAGTGTATAAGGGTGTGTTCTATGGGTGGGGGAGTAGAGTGTATAATTGTGTGTTATATGGGTGGGGGAGCACAGTGTATAAGGGTATGTTATGTAGGTGGGGGAGCAGAGTGTTTTATATGTGTGTTATATGGGTGGGGGAGCAGAATTTCCTATATGTGTGTTATATGGGTAGAGGGATCAGAGTGCATAAGGGAGTGTTTAATGGGTGGGGGAGCAGAGTGTATTATATGTGTGTTATATGGGTGGGGGAGCAGAGTGTATAAGGGTGTGTTATGTAGGTGGGGGAGCAGAATGTATTATATGTGTGTTATATGGGTGAGGGGAGCAGATTGTATTATATGTTGGGTTATATGGGTGGGGGAGCAGAGTGTATAAGGGTGTGTTATATGGGTGGGGGAGCAGAGTGCATAATGTTGTGTTATATGTGGGGGAGCAGAGTGTATAAGGGTGTGTTATGTAGGTGGGGGAGCAGAGTGAATAATGTTGTGTTATATGGTTGGGGGTGCAGAGTGTATAAGCTTGTGTTATATGGGGTGGAGCAGAGTGCTTTAATGTTGGGTTATATGGTTGGGGGTGAGATATAATTGAAGGTTTTTGTGTTTATATAGGCGGTGGGAGGAAAAAGACTGAAATAAGGGTGTGTTATATGGGTGGGGGGAGCAGAGTGTATAAGGGTGTGTTATATGAGTGGGGGAGCAGAGTGCATAATGTTGTGTTATATGGGGTGAGCAGAGTGCATAATGTTGTGTTATATGGGGTGAGCAGAGTGCATAATGTTGTGTTATATGGTTGGGGGTGCAGAGTTTAAGCTTGGTTATAGGGGCGGGGGGGCAGAAGTTTTAATTTGGGTTAAGGATGGGGGTGAATCTAACTTGCCCAATCATTTTTTCGCTTTTATTTGACATATCAGGGCAAGTGAGCCAGAGACCCAAAAGACTGCCAATACCATGGGGCGTGTCCTGTCCAGGGGGTTGAACTAAATATCAGGCAACCAATCACAGCACAAGTGGCGTGGCCCGACCCCAGGCTACAGTTTTATGTGTAGAACACACAGATTAGCTCATAGCTGCTACACTAAATGATTTAGAAGTGCTTATTTTTACCCCATCATTATAGATATGATCTTTGTTGCGAGAAAACCCCTTAAGGCCATGTTCACACGGCTTAAAATGGGACGTATTTCAGTCCGTACTGCGCGAATTACGGCTGAATACGTCCCAGTCATTACGGTAGTCCCCAGGTGTCATAGAGAACCATGGGATACGTCTCCTCTCCCTGCTCGGCGAATCCGCCGCGGGGGGAGATGAGTGACGTGTGAATTACCAGCGGCGCTAGTAATGATAGTCTATGGGCCGGCGAGGTGCCGCCCCCCGCCCCTCCCCCGCTCCCCCCGCCCCCGGCCACACGGCGTAATTGCGGGGTGTAATTACGCCCTCAAATAAGCCGTGTGAACATAGCCTAAAGCCAGAGTTGGAAAATAATGGGGCCACACAAAATACTGACACTTTGGGTACAATTTGTCCATTGTCACTCAGGGGTGTCCTCACTTTTTTTTGTCACTTAGGGGTGTCCTCACTTTTGTCCCCATAGACATTGATGCTGTGAGTTCTGTCATCTGAGATACAAGCCGGGCACTGACTACTTTACATTGTATCACTTAGGGGTGTCCTCACTTTTGTGGTCACTTAGGGATGTCAAAGGGTAAGATCCTCAGTGTTGTCCAATGAGAAGATAGCATACAAGATTTACAAAACTGTGAGGAGTGTCCTGACTTCTGGGAGATGCTGTATATAATGTGAGGGGTGTCCTGACTTCTGTATAATTGAGGGGTATACTTTGGGAGATTCTGTATATAATGGAGGGGTGGAATTTTGGAGATGCTGAAAAAATGGGGGGGTGACCAAATTCTGG
>JAODAL010070317.1:0-15971 GCA_025379985.1 Phyllomedusa bahiana | reverse complement strand
GGAAATTTAAATTTTTCAACTTTTGGATAACGGGGAAGGGTTTAAATAGGAAACTAAAAGGGTACTATAACCCCGGGAGAAACCAAAAATGGTTTTTGGCCCTACCGGGGGTTTACTATAAAACCTGGGGCACCAAAAAATGGTTTAGGACTCCCGGGGAAAAATACTATAAAACCCTGGGGGAAATAACCAAGAATGGTTATGGGACTACCAGGGATACAAATAAAACCTGGGGGATCACCAAGATGGTTATAGGACTACCGGGGATATAAAAAACCTGTGGTTCCCCAAAAAAGGAAAGGAAATCCCAAAAAAACTATAACACAAGTGGATCACCAAGAATGGTTTAGGGACAAACCCAATGTTTTCCCTTAAGACCAGGGGAAATCACCAAAAAGGGGTTTTATAGGACCCAATGATACTAAAAAGACCAGGGGGATAACCAAGAAGGGTTTATAGGAACAAACCAAGGTTACTAAAAACAACCAGGTATTCATCAAAAAAGGGTTATAGGCCCTCCCAATGATACTATAACAAAAAGTGGATCATCAAGAATGGTTATAGGACTCCCGGGGGATACTACAACACCAGGGGAGATAAAAAAAATGGAAAAAGGGACTACCAATGAAAACAAAAACACAATTGGATAAATAAAGAAGGGTTAAATGGGAAAGTACCGGGGAAAACCCTTATAACCCCGTGGAGCACCAAGAATGGTTATAGGACTACCAGGGATATTTATAAAAAACCAGTGGATAAACCAAAAAAAGGGTTTTTTTGGGGGGACTCCCCAAAAAAAACTATAACAAAAAGGGGGGAATCCCCAAGAAGGGTTTTAATGGGGATACCAAAGAAACTATAACACAAGGGATCACCAAGAATGGTTATGGGAAAAAAACCAATGTTATTTTAAAAGGGCCCAAATGGATCACCAAAAATGGTTATGGGACTCCCAATGATACACAACACCAGGGGGATCATCAAAAAGGGGTTTAAAAGGACTACCAAAAAATTTTTTAACCACAAGTGGATCATCAAAAAGGTTTTTATATGACTCCCGGGATACTACAAAACCATTGGATCCCCAAAGGGGGGAAAAAAAAAAAAAAGGTTACAGACCCCAGAAATATTTTTAAAACCCCAAGCCCTATAGAATACTTATTTGACCAAAAGGGGAAAATTAAAAAACCCACTGGATAGCCGTAATGGTCTTGGTACCACCAGAAATACTAAAAACCATTTGGAAACAGGGATGTGGGGCAACACTGAAAAAATGAGATTCAAACAAAATTGGTAACTGGGATAAAGGGATACTATAGCCCCAGTAGATTAAAGAAGGGTTTAAAGGGGAAATTTCCCAATGATACATAACACCAGGGATCACCAAGAATGGTTATAGGGCCACCAGGTATATTAAAAAACCCAAATGGAAACCGGGGAAGGTGGTAAAAAACATTTGAAGAGTTTGAAAAGAAGCCCATTGGGCAATGCTTAAAGAACCCCCCGGGGATACTTTAAAACCGAGGGGAAACCCAAAGAATGGTTATAGGCCCCCACCCTATAAAAATAAAGGGACACGGGAACACCGGGGAAAATTTAAAGGGACGGGAATAGGATATTAATAAAGCCCCGGGACTGCCGTAATAGTAATGGGAGAACCAGGAAATACTTAGAAAAACCACGGGAACATCGGGGATTTTTTAGGGAAACACCTGGAATGAGTTTAAAACTTTTGGACAACTGGGAAAAGTTTTTTGGGGACTGCAAGGAAAACTAAAAAAATCATGGATCAACTGAAGGGGTTTAAAGGACCCCAGGAAAAACTTTTTAAACCACGGGGAACAGTGGGGAAAGGCTGTGTGAGAAAAGGGGGAAATTATATAAATTTTTTTGGGAAACAACCAAGAAATTTGGTTTTCGGGAAATTTACCAGGGTTTCTTTAAAAATTTAAATAAAATTATCAATTTAGGTTTAAAAGGGACCCCCAAACGCAAAATATAACTCCAGGGATCACCAAAAAAGGAAAGGAACCCCCAAAGGATTTTTAAAAAACCCATGGAAAAACGGGGGATGGTAGTGGGAACCTTTTTGGTTTTGAAGAAAGATCTTTGGAAAACGGGGAATTTTTTGATCCCGGGCACTATAACACCAGTGAATCACCAAGAAGGGTTTTAAAAGGGACCCCCAAGGGATATTTTTAAAAACTGGGGGACGGCCAGTAATATTTTTTTGGCCCACCAAAAATTACCTTTTGGGAACCCACCAGAGAGGGATGTGAAGCTTTTGGGAAAAACCAAGGAGGGGGGGGGGTTACAGGACTATCAGGGATACTTTAAAACCAGGGGGATCACCAAGAAGGGTTTAAGGGACCACCAGGGATATTTTTAAAAACCACTGGAACCCCGGGGGTAAAAAAAAAAACCAACGGGGAGAACAAAACCCAAATTAGAAAAATGGGAATTGGTTACAGGACAATCGGGGAATACAATAAATCCATTTAGGGTTTTTTTTTTAACCAATGGAGAGGAGAGTTTTATTTAACACCAGGTTAAATTATTTCCCCAACGGGAACTATCGGGAAGGGTTTTAGGGGCCCACCTTGGAAATTTTTAAACTACTGGAACACCAAGAATGGTTATGAAAACCACCAAAAGGTTTTTAAAAAACCAAAGGGGGCAAGAAAGGGTTTTTAAAAAGGGACCACCGGTAATTTTAAAATTTAAAACCCCTGGATTATGAAAAAAATTTACTTGATCACGGGGCCCCACCAGGAAAAGTCATTGGATTCCCCAAAGGGGTTTTAAATAAAAACACTAAATAAACAGGGATGTTTTGGGACCACCAGGAAAATTATTTCCCCCCTGGTTTATGAAGAATAGTTACTTGATCAAAAGGGGACCACCAGGAATAGTCATTGGTTTTCTAAAAGGATTTAAAAAAACATGATAAACCCGGGGAGGTTGGGGGACCACCGGGAAAAATTTTTTTAAACCCCTTGCCCATAAAAAATAGTTATTTCCCACAATAGACACTAGTGAACCATTTGGGCCCTCCCAGGAAGGGTTTTACAACCACCAGGGGGAATATTACACCACTGGACTGCCAGGAAGGGTTTTTACAGGAACCAGGGGAATATTGCCCACCGGACTGCCGGGAAAATTTGGGTTTACGGGCCACCGGGGGGAACTCAGCATGTTAATTGAACACAAAAAACAGGGTCATAATAAAATGCAGAAAGAAAGGGGGGACAAAATATGTCCCCCGGCCGGTCCCCAAAATTTTTCCTTTAAATTATCCAGGGCAAAAAAAACCCACCTTTTCCTATTGTTTTCCTCACAGCAAAGGGTTTCCCAAAACTGCACCCCAGTCTTTTATTAAATCCTCTATGAGCGAACCAAAAAAGGGAAAAGCGGAGAACTTTCGGGGTTACAACAATAAAGGCTTAAATTTCCAGAAGACACCCATCCCCCCCTTAAAGGGAGATAGAACCCCAGCAAGATCTTTACACAATGAGTTTTTTTAACACAAATGGTAAAACAGCAGTATCCTTTAAAAATTTTTTCTAAGACGTTTTGGGCAATTTTTTTTATGGGTGACGGGTTTGGGGGCGGGGAATTTTTTTTTGCGGGAAAGGTCCCCAAAGAAAAAGGGGCTTCTCAAATTGCTGCTCGTGTCCTGGCGCCGCTCCAGGTGGATGAGGCTTAATGCACGGTTATTTACCGCCTGCTTGTACACGCGCTCCCCCCAAAGCTTTTGCTTCCCCCAGGAAAGGGTTTTTCCTACTCCGGGGAGGGTTTGGAGCTCGTAGGGGTAACATGGAAAAAAATTGTGCAAATGGTTTTGGCCCTTCTAGTGGGCATAAAAGGGGTTTAAAACGTGCCGCTGTGATGTGATGAGCGAGTTTTGGTTTCGGCTGGTGGGCAATCCCCCCAATAGGTCCAATAAAATTAGCCCCATAGAGAGCTACAGGCGACCAGCTACTCACGGGCTTCCGCTGAGGGAGTTTGGCTAAAGAACTTGAAGTACTAGTTGGGTGTTATAAGCCGCCCCAAAAGGTTTTTAAAATATTTTAAAGCACGGGAAAAAAGTTTCATGGCGCTAAATTTTTTTCCATGTCGTAAATTCATAGCGAAGCGGTAAAAAAAAACTGCAAAAAAAAACCGAAATTGTGGGAACACTCCCTAACTTTTCCCCGGAAATCTTACTTGCCCCCCCGGCCCAAGGGGGTTTCGTCAGGGCCGGGGGTGGGCATTTTGGTGCCCGAGGCTAATAGGGCAAATGGAGCAACCTGAAAAAAATTTTCCCCCCGGGTTTTTGACTGCCCTTTAAAACTTTAAACCCTCCCCCCCCAAAAAAAAAATGAAAATTTTTCCCCCATCTTTTCTGGAGATTGGAAAAAAGGGGCGTTATCTTCATCCTCCAGGCCAGTACTTTTTTATTTTTCCATCAATGGACCTGTGTGAGGACTCAATTTCTTTTTCCCGGAAATGGAGAGCGGATTTCATCGGCGCCGTTTTCAGATACCTGTGACTTTTTGATCCTGTTTTATTCCAATTTTTGGAGAGGGAAGGCGAGCGAAAAAGAAAAAAAAATGCAATTTTGGCACTGGATATATTTTTCATGGGGCGATATCGATTATGTTTACGTTTTTATTGTTTTTCTTATATGTAAAATGGGAAAAAAGGGGGTTTTTTTTTTTAAAATTTTAAAAAAAAAGTCACAATTTTCATTTTTTTCCCCTTGGCCCCTATTTACAAAGGGTTATTTGGGGGGCAACTTTGGAGCCATACCCCGCCGCCGGATTTCGCCCGCAGTACGGCTTCCCTTTCCCTCCCTGTCATTTCGGTAATTTCCCCATTTTTCATAGAGAAAATATTGGGTTCCGTCGCTCCCCCCCGCTCGGGGGAATCCCCCGCGGGGAAGAAAGTGGCATGCACTTTATTTACGGCACGCGTACCCCTAAAATTTAAAAAATTTTCTAAAGGGGCCGGCGGGCAGGCTCCCCCCCCCACGCCCCGCCCCCAAGCCCCCCCCCTTTTTTCAAGCCGTATTGCGGGCGGGGTCCGTCCTGCAAATAGCTTGAATTTTGCCTGGAAACCGGGGCCCTTTTGGTAATTTGACCCGCTCGGTGCTTTTACAAAATTGTACGCTGTTCGCAATACTAATGTGTAGCAGAAAAAGTGTGGGAGTTAACGCCCCTTTTTAAAAACCGGCCCTTGGGTTTAAAAGGGGCAGAAAGGGGGCAGGGCTGGGGGTTTTTATTTGAAAAGGGCTGCAGAGACTGCCAATTTGGGAAAAACATATGTTTTCGTTTTGGGGGAACCAATTTTAGAGGGGAGGGGGGCAGTTCCGGGACACGTTTTCTCCGGGCCCCGGCCGCTAAAGGCCCGGTGCTGGCTGTTTAAATAACAAACTTTTAAAGGGGTCATTTTAAAAACCCCGTTTTTCCAAACTTTACTTTTCAGTGTTTTTAAAAAGGGGGGATTAAATATTTGTTTTGAACTGCATATCAGGCTTGACATCACCCTGGGCCCTTTCCCCCGAGTGTGCCCACTTTTAAATCAAACAAAGGTCTTTTTTATGTAAAGATCTGTGAGTAGCCAAAAATTTGCTGAGGGGGTTAGCACTTCCCTTTCGCATAGGGGGCCTGGGGGTTTTAAAACCCCCAGAAGCCAAAACCCTACACTTTAAATTTTGTATCTCAATCACATAACAAATTGGGTTTCTTTTTATTTTTTTGCACGTTTGACTAATTACTAAGGAGACGGGGACGGATAGAATGGTAGCCCCCGGGGGTTGAACACCGCTCACAGTGAGTGTGTGATTATAAGGATAAAAGGGGAAAGGGAGAGAATGACAGCCCCCTGGGGTTGAACACTCGCTCAGCAGTAGTGTGGGGTGTTTTAAAAGGAGTACAAGACAGGAGTAAATTCAGCCCCTGAGGTTAAAAAACCCCCTCAGCGGGAGGTGGTATTACAAAGGAGTACAGAAGACAGGATAGAATGAAAGCACCTGGGTTAACACCTCGCTCAGCAGTGAGTTTTTGTGTTACAAAGGATACAAGGACAGAGTAAAAAATGACACACCTGGGGTTGAACCTCCCAGCAGTGAGTGTGTGTGATTACTAAGGAGTACAGAGAAGGGGTAAATGAAAGCACCGGGGTTGAACACTCCTCAGCAGCATGTAAAGTGTTTACAAGGAGTACGGGGAAAAGGAGTAGTTGACAGCACCTGGGGGTTTTAAAAAATCGCTCAGCAGCCCCCCCCCCTTGTGTGTTTAATTTAAGGAGAACAGGGGAAAGGAGTAGAATAAAGCACCGGGGTTTTGAACACTGCTCAGCAGTAGTGTGTGTGTTACAAAGGGGAGAACAGAGGCGGAGTAAATGAAGCACCGGGGGTTAAAACACTCGTCAGCATGGTGTTATTACAAGAGTACAGAGAACAAGTAGAAGACAGAAACCGGGGTTGAATCTCTCTCAGCAGTAGTGTGTGTGATTCTAAGCAGGGAAGAGACTGACAGTAGCTGTTAAAGGGGGAGGTGATGTCTGAGCAGTGCGACCAGGACTGCGGCCCCTAAAACAAAAATGCTGCAAAATTTTTTAAAATAATGATAAAGGGGGGAAAATGTTTATTTTTTTTTTAATTTGAAAAGCTTCACTCCTTAATTTTTTTTTGTGGCAAAAGTCCTTAAAGCTGTTCCATGGGACCCCCTTTCTGGACAGGCAGGGGTAGGTGCCCCAGATGGGCGCATAGCTCTGCCTACCCATCGTCCCCCGCCCTGCTGGCAGTGAACAAGTTAATGTCGCTCCCTGTAGTGTTGAATATTTCACGTTGCAGATAAACATGTGGGGGTTTTGCATCAATTTTGCACCCTCCGCAGTCGTGATAGACGGGAGTTTAGTAGTGCGTGCTTTATGCACATGATCATGACGAGGTAATACGTTTAAGGCGTAAAAGGGCATTTCTCTCTGAAGGGAGAAGGTCTCCTAAATTTTCCCTCAACTTACCCCAGTTCAGGATGAATGAAATGGGCGGAGTCCTGTTAGTGGCCTGGTGACGCGTTTTGGCTCTGCCCCATCGGCTATGGTCACTGACTCCAGCCTGGCTGCACTGTCTATTGGGGTCGAGGTGTTTGAAATTTGTCAGTTGCTGGAAAGCGTTCCTCAGCTGCATTGCACACAGGGAGATGTATTTTGGCTTGGGTCACCCTATGGGGCCTTTTTGTATGAAAAATGTCTTGCAGTAAGATGTCCTTGTTGCCCAAAAAACCAATAGAGCCATAGTAACCAAACAAAATCAAGCAACAATCAGAGCCATAAAAACCCAAACCCCCTTTTGACCAATCAGAGCCTCATAGCGACCAATCAGAACCTATGCAACCAATAAAAGGGCCCCGACAACCCAAACAGAGCCCCCGTCAACCCAAAAGAGCAACCAATCAGGCTCATAGAACCAATCAAAAGTCATGAAAAAAAATCAGGCCCAAAGCCCCCCAATATAGCTCTAGCAACCAAACCCAAAAAAGCTCATAGCAAACCCAACAGAGCCCTAGAAAAAATCAGACTCTAGCAACCCGAGTCGTAAGCCAACAATCAAAAACCCATAGCAACCCAAGCCAAAAAAAACCCAATCAGAGCTCATAGAACCCCTCAGAGCTCACTTTTTATTTTTCCGGGGCATACATGAAATGAAAGCTGTGCTCTAATTGGGCTATGGGCTCTGATTGGTTGCTATGGGCTCTGGTTGCCATGGGCTCTGAATAGTTGCTAAGGGCAACAAAGACAGCCTTACTGCTAGCCAGTTTTCACACATAAGGCCCCATATGTCTACCGTGACTTTATTTCCTCCCTGATGTTGCTGCTTCTCTGGTCCATGGATAAAAATAACTCCCATCAAGCAGAGGTCGCCCCTTCCCTCCCCGGCTCGTATTTTCTGACGTACTCCCAGCGCCCCTGCGCCAGGGGACAGACTTTAATTACCATTTGCCCTGAAAGGCCAGGCTTTACTTATTGATGAGGGGCCTTTGATTTAATTTGCCCGCTGCAGGCCTGAGCGCAGCTCTGAGGGTAATTCAATACGAGGGATCTGCCCTGTGAATGGCGCGCGGCTCGGACGGATTAGCTCCTGACAATGGTCATGTTTAACAAATGTTTCACCTAATCAAATCCTGCAGAATCTGTACAGAGCGAGAACGTATCAGGGGCTGATACTAACCCTTCATCGCCCAAAGACAGTGCCGTGCATGGCAGGCTTAGATACGCTGCTCAGAAAACAGTAGTGCCCATGAAAGGCTCAGATACACAGCTCTGCAAAACAGTATCAAAGATTAAAAGCTTAGATACATCAGCTCAGAAACCAGTGACACACATTACAGGCTTAGATACACTCCTCATAAAACAGTAAGCGCATAATTAACAGAGGCTATAGATACCCGACCCGCGCAGCACTCTTCAAAACAGTATCACGGATGAAAAGCTTAGATACATCAGCTCAGCGCGTAGCCTATCAGCCGCACAATAGCATTAGATACAGATCTCGAGCAGATGGCTAACCATCCTACACATGATAGGATAGTTACATGGCTCCAGCAGGCAGTGCCAAATATATAGGATAGAGTACAACGGCTTTCAACAGACGGTATCACAGCGAGGCTAAGGATTAGATACACAGCTCAGCAGACAGTATCATCCAGGATAGGTTTAGATACAAGGCTCAGCAGACAGTATCACACATAATAGGCTTAGATACAACATCTCGGCAGATGGTATAACACATAATTGGCTTAGACCACGGGTGTCAAACTGCGGCCCTCCAGTTGTTGGGAAACTACAACTCCCATCATGCATTTGTATAATCTTCAACAGTGGGCATGATGGGAGTTGTAGTTTCCCAACAGCTGGAGGGCCGCAGTTTGACACCCCTGGCTTAGACGGTATCACACATGGTAGGCTATGATACAGTGGCTCAGCAAATAGTAGCACACGCAGTAGACGTAGATACGGTGGACAGTGTCTCACATGGCAGGATTAAATTCAGCTGCACAATATCACTGTATTTGTACTATATATTTATGACATGGGCAGTTCTATAATTTCAGACTCCCATTTCCTGTTTAGGCCTGTGGAACGGTTCTACAGCTTCAGGCTCCCGTTTCCTGTCAGAGCGTGGGTGTTACAGCTTCAGCTCCCACTTCTGTTTTCAGGCGCTGTGGGTGGTTTTACAGCTTCAGGCTTCCACTTCCTGTTAAGGATGTGGATGGTTGTAGAGCTTCAGGCTCCCACTTCCTTTTAAGGATGTGGATGGTTGCAGAGCTTCAGGCTCCCACTTCTTGTCCAGGCTGTGGGTGGTTCTTCACCTTCAGGCTGCCACTTGCTGTTCAGGCTATAGGTGGTTGTACAGCAGTGACTCACATTTCAGATTTGCTATTCCTAGCTGAGCCTGTTAGAGGGAGATTGGTGATGGAAGGGTCTAAACAGCAGACACAGAGCTCTAAATGGTTAAAATTTGTCAGTAATAAACATAAACAAGCTCTTCTGCTGCTGATTGTCAGGACCGCTCAGCGAGCGGGAGGTGGATCCACTGGTCACCGCTAGGAGTTGGCGTACCCTAACGCCGGGTAGACGGAGTCTAATGGGCCCCTTGTCTTATCACCGTAGCCTAAAGCCCGCCGCAAGGCAGGACGGCTTTGGCTTGCAGGGAATCCCCCAGGTCGCAACCCCCGACCAGGACCAGCGGTGACATCCGAAGCCGGTGAAGTAGGCACTGGAACACCCGGAGCGTGGTACTTGAATAGGCAGACGGTGCAATGCAGGACTTGACAGGGCAGGAGCAGAGACGTAGGATGCAGATACAGTCAGAGGAAACGCCAGCAAACCCCGACTAACGTTGTTTAACGCGGGGACACCAACAATTGGGCGCCGCCCGGCAGGAAGGGGCATACCTATAAAGCCCAACCCCCCCCCGAAGGGCCCCATAGGGGAAAGGGAGCCCCAAAATTGGGGTGCAGCCCCTTTAAATCTAAGAACCCGGCTCGCGCGCCCCCGGCCCGCGGCACGGGGGGTGGCAGCACGGGGAGGCCCGAGTGCCCGGGCGCGGCTTAAAAAGAAAAAAACCCCCCCCCCCCCCCCCTTAGGGCCCCTTTTTTCTAGAACCCCGGATCAAATTAAAACTTTGGGGAGAAGTGGGAGGGGTTGAGGGTTTTTCTTGAGGCCCCCCAGGACCTTTTCCCTCGGGCCCAAAACCCCCTTCCAAATTTCCACGAGGTAAAAAATCTTCCCTCTAAAACCCGCTTCAGGGCCCAGGTTTTCCTTTAAACCTTCGAAATTTATTTTTCGGTTTTTGGAAAGGGTGCGGCAACGGGAAACCCACTTTCCCGAAAATTTACCCGTTTGAGAAATTCCTTTTTTTCAAAGGGGACACATGAAATAAATTGGAAAATGGGGAAAGGGAGGGGGGGAAAAGGGGATTTTTGTAGGATACCGGGTTAATCTGTCGTAAAACCCGCGGGAAAAGGACCAAAAAGGGCGTGGTAAAAAATTTTAAAACTAGGCACTCGGGGGCGGATGTTTTTTGGAGGAGACCCAAAATTTTTTTCCCCCGGGGTTTGGGTTTAATTTAGGAGGCGCTCTCCTTCTTGCACCCTTTGCCCCTTTAAAAACCCGTGGCCGCATACACAAATTTAGACGGTTGTTTTCGCCAAATTTAGAAAAAGTCCCGTACTAGGTGGGTTGGCAGCAGGAACTTCAAAAAGGGGCAACAGGGGCAGAAAAAGACGGGATGTTGACCAAACACCACAAAGAAGGGGGGACCCCCCCTGGGACTCACTAGTGTGGTTGTTGTAGGCGAACTCCGCCCAAGGGAGCAAGAAACCCAATCTTTTTTTCCCCGGGCAAAAATAAATTGGGGGGCGGTAGTTCACCAGGACCTGGTTAAAATTTCCTTTCCCCCTTGGGCCTTTAGACTGTGGGTGAATGCAAGATGAAAATCCAATTTAAATTCCCACGAAGCACGGGGCACGCCAGAAGCGGGGGTAAAATTGTACTCCCTCAAATCAGAGACAAATGTTAGAAGGGCTTACCATGAAAACCCGGAAGTGGGGCGGGTATAAAAAATTTAAAGCCAGTTGTGACCAAAGGGAAGCCCCTGGCAGGGGTGTGAAATGCCCATCTTGGAGAATGGGGTCCACACGACCCAGAAAACCCAAAACACCCTTTGGAGGGGGGGAGATACAGTTAAACAAAGTCCCATAGCAAATTTTGGCTCCCATGGTGTTTCGGGTACTGGCAACGGCACAAAAAACCCAAACGGGCCCCGAAAAGGGAAGCTCTTACTTCGGGCACAATTAGGGAAAAGCACCACGAAATCCGACATCCAGTGCAAGGGGGGGCCCACCAGAAAGTGACCGGCGAGGGAGGGAGAGATTTAAACGATAGCCACATGACCGCCACTTTGGGGGCGTGACCCCAGGACAGAATGTTTTTTTTCCTGGGGGGGGGAAACCACAAAGGCCTTACCAGGGGGAAAATTTCCCGCAACCGTAGGGGTTGCGGCATAAACCCCAGGGCCTTTGGGGGGGGAATCATTACTGGGGTTCAGATTCAGATGGGGAGGCATCTGTTCCCCGGGGACAGAGAAATGGCCCTTGAGTTTTTTTTGGGGCGGGCCGGGAAAATTTGGAGGATGAAGTTAAACGAAGAAAAAATAAGGAAACCCCCGGGGGCCTGTCGGGGAAATTCAAACTTTGGGGCTTTTTTTAAAAGGAAAAGCAGGTTCTATGAATCCGTAAAAGATGGCACGGGAATGTAAAGCGCCCTCCAAAAAATGCCGCCATTCACCCAAGGCCAATTTGATCGCCAAAATTTTCTCTGTCCCCAATGGAGTATTTTTTTCCCTCCGCCGGCAAAAGGTCTTTTGAGAAGAAGCCACAGGTGACGAATTTGCCCTTGGCATTTTTTGTAAAGGACACTCCACTCCCACTGGGGCGCATCAACTTTTCCCGAAAGAAGGGGGTCTCCCGGGGGGCGGTGAAAACACAGAGGCGGAGGGAAAAAGGGTGCCTTTAAAAACCGGGCAAAGGCCCTCTTCAGCCTCCGAGGTCCCATAGACGAGGGGGCCTGCCTTTCTTGGTGAGAGCGACAATAGGACTAAGAGCTTGGGAAAAAAGTGGAATAAATTGGCGGTAATAGTTTGGAGAAACCCCATGAAACCCCTGGGTAAAACTCGAAGAAACCGACAGGGGCGGGGCCATTTCAATACTGGCCGAAGATTTTTTTTAGGGTCCATTAAAAAAGACCTTGCGCAGAGAAATTTTTTACCCCAGGAATGGTTTAAAACCTGGTTCCCTTCAAAATAGACCGTTTCTCCAACTTTGGCGTCAAGGATTTGTTTTCCTCTAAGGCGGGAAAAGGGACCAACGGAAAATGAGCCCGATGGGAATTTTTAAAAATCCGGGGGGGTAGATTTAAGATGTCCCTCCAAGAGCAATACAACAGTTTGGGAGAGAAGGTCCGGGGAAAATGTCGTTTTACCGGAATTCTTGAAAAACAGCGGGGGGGATTCAAAAGGCCAAAGGTGGAACAAGATATTTCATAATGCCCCCTCGCCCGGGGGTTTTTTAAAAGGGGGTCCTTTTCCCCTCGTCCCCCCCCGCGTATAACGGGTAAATTTTTAAGGCCCCGGGGAAACAGCTTGGAAAAGGGCGTGGGGTTTCCCCGGATCCCCAAACGAAAAAGCCCCCGAAATCAACGGCAAAGGGGAAACGATTTTTGTAGTGATCTTATTTTAGGGCCCCGATAGTCCAAAACACCCGGTCGCAAAAACCCATCCTTCTTCTCGACAAAAAAGAAGCCAACCCCTGCGGGAGATTTAAGACTTGGGGGATAAACCCTTTTTTTCCCAATTTTTTTTGATATACGCCGACATGGGGCCCCAGTTTCCCCGGCCCCGGGGGCAAGGGGGAAAACTCTACCCCCGGGGGGGCGTTTTAAAACCGGGTGCAAAACCCCCTATAGGGCAATTTGTAAAAGGGGGGGGGGAGGAGGAAGAAAAAATTCCCGGGCCCGTTTCCCTTTCAGAAACCTCCGCAACCCCCCGGTTTGTGAAACAGGAATACCTGGGTGTAAAGGGAGGGAAAGGCTGGAAGGGAAAGGGGAGAGGCACCCACCCCCAAAAGTGGGGGACGGGTGCCCAAAAAACAAAAAGGGGTGGCCCTGGGGGGCCCCAACGAGTGACTTCGCCCGGGGGCCGGGGTTTTTTTTTTTTTTAATTTTTTTTTTTTTTTTTTTGGCCTTTTTTGTTTTTTTTTTTTTTTTTTCCCGGGGTTTTTTTTTTTCGGGAAGGGGGGGGGGGGCCGCCCAGGGGGCGGGGGATTTTTTTTTTTTCCTTTTAGGAGCATTTTTTTTTTTTTTGGGAAAGGGGGGGGTTTAGAAAGGATTTTTTTTTTTTATTTTTTTTGTTCCTTTTTTTTTTTTTATTTTTTTTTTTGGGGCAACTTTTTTTTTTTCTTTTTAGGGCTTCGGGTTTTTTTTTTTTTTTTGGTTTTTTTTGGGGTTTGTTGTTTTTTCTGGAGAAAAAACACTTTTTGAAATTTTGGAAGAAAAGGAAAGGGAGGCCCTTTTTTTTTTTTTCCCAAGGGGAAAATGGGGCCCCGGTTTTTTCCCGGCACCGGAACCCCCAAAGGGGAAATCACGGATCATGGCAAAGGGGGGGAGACCCAAGTTTCCAACCCAAATTTTGAGGGGGGCAACCTGGTGAAAGGAGAACCCCATTAGGGGAAAAAAAAAACTTCCAGGGTCAATCCCCCTCCCCAAAGGCGGAAAGGAAAAAAATTCCCCGGCCCAGGTTCCCGCCTCTCCAAACCAGGGAAACCCTAGCCGGCTCGTAGTTTTCCCAGCGCCCCCCCCAAGGGGGGGCAACTCCCCCACGCCAAGAAACTTGGGCAACCGCAGTAAAAGGCAATTCCTTGGGGGCCCCGGGGGAGGGCTTTTCCTCCTCCACAGGTGGGCCCCCACCAACTTGCATGGGCTCATCCCATTGGAAAGCCAAAGGGAAGCTGCAGGGACGCTTTTGGGAAAACGGGCCCGGGGAGGACTCCCCACGGGGGCGATAAATTCTCCCTTTTAAGCCGAACCTCCTGTTGACGTTTTGAGAAAGGATATCGATGCGGGTGGCCAAGGGGATGGGGGGTTTGTCCCCGGCTGGGGGGGCAGGTCAACCCCCCCCTAGTTCATCCTTAATAGAAACCGGGGCCAACCCCTCCCAGAAGGGTTTCGACCAGGCCCTCGTTTTTTTTCCCGGACCCCTCTGAGGATGAGTCCCGGGAAATTGGGACAGCATACGTCCCCCTGAGGGCGGGCACCTTGTCGGGAGACCCAAGAAGGGAAGAGGCAGCAGAGGAGGGCTCGGGGGGCCCGGCTCTTTAAAAAACCTTCGGAAGGCGGACAGGAAATTCGCTAGAAATTGGGTTTTTGCGGATCCCCCGTTCCCCAAAAAGAGGGTTCCCCCCAGGGAATTTCTTCCCCGGGGAGGAGAGAAATAATGAAACCACTTTTCCCCCAAACATTGGGCGAAATTGGTGTGGGCCCGGACCTCGAAGTGGATCCCTGCACTGGTTCAGGAAACCACGGCTGGGCCTTTGGGGTCCCCCTAGGGAGCGAGGGGGCAGAGGCAAAGGGGCAGGGAGGAACTTCAGAAAGTTGCGGGGTACCAAGCGAGAACCAAGGGAAAACAGGTGCCAGGAGCCGGGGCCGCCGGTGGTTTCTGGGAGTCGAGCCGCAAAAGGTTTTTTGGGAAACATGGCGAAGAGTTGCTCCTTGACGGACCCCTGGGGCGTAATTTCAGCCACGAGGGGTTCTCGTGGGCTGGGAGCGGTTTATCGGCGGGGTCCCCGGGCCCCCTTGTACCCTCAGGGCCGCTCAGCGAGCGGGAAGGTGGATCCACTGGTCACCGGGTAGGAGTTGGCGTAACCTACGCCGGGGAAAAGGATTCCCAAGGGGGCCCCCTTTTCTTCCCCGGGGCCCCCGCAAGGCAGGACGGGCCCTTTCTGCAGGGAATCCCCCAGGTGCAACCCCCGAAAAGCAGGGCCCAGCGGTGACAAACCAAGCCGGTACCTAGGCACCCGGAACCCCCCGGGGTGGTACTTGAATAGGCAGGACGGGCAAGGCAGGGGCTGACAGGGGAGGGGCAGAGACCAAAAGGGTGCCAAAACAGTCAAGGAAACCCAGCAAACCAGACTAACCCTTGCTAAAAGCAGGGGCACCAACAAAATTGGGCGCCGAAAGGCAGGAAAGGGCATAAAACCCATAAAGGGCCCCAAACTCAAAGGCCAAAAAGGGGGAAAGGGAGCACCAAAAGGTTTCAGCCCTTTAAAAACTAAGAAGCTGTCTCGCCGGCGGGGCCAAATAGTGGCCGGCCGGGATAGTGCCGGAGAAGCAAGCCTGCAAAAATGGGGGCTGAAGGAGGAAGCTGGAAAGCGCCAGGGAAGTAGTGGCGCAGCGCATGCTGGGGCTGGCTGCGCCTAGGGCCCCGGGCCCCCGGTCCCCCGGGGAAAGGGGGGGGCCGCAGCTGGGAGGCGCGAGTGACCCGCGCGGCGTTACACCCAAAGACACAGCCCAAAGGGGTGAGGTTCCCCCATCCCCCGCCTGGGGTGTAAAAGCAAGAGATTGGTCGGGAACTATTGAGGCCAGAGGAAAAAAAATGCTCCAAACCTGAAAAAATCATAACAGAAAACCCAAAGTTTTTTGGGGAAAATCTCAATTTACCTTTATCTACATTTTAATACTAATCATGGCGTTGGAGTTCCCCTTTTTAAAAATTTTTTTTAAATTTGAGATTCCTGCAAAGTGGGGCCGCATATTATACGAGGTTTCCCCCTGTTTTACGGCAGAGAGTGGTCACCGCTTATTTTATGACGGGAGGGAAAAACGGGGAAATTGTAGTCAGATTTTTAAATTAGCACAACTGGTTTGTCAGG
>JAODAL010070316.1:0-15971 GCA_025379985.1 Phyllomedusa bahiana | reverse complement strand
AAACGGTTTAACTGACTGATTGCGGCAGCCATTTTGATTGCCTTCACTGTGATTGATCTTTAGGGGGGGTAACTGACTGTATTTACTGTGGGATTCCCTCGTGGGGCCACCCTAAAAAAAAAGACAGAACTGAAATTTCCCCGTGGGGGGAGTTTTTGGATTACTGGTTTTTGAGATTTGAATTTTTTGGGTGTTTCACCTTTTTTAGTTTGCAATTCCCCAAAGCCACTATCCCCTTTTTAAATCCTTTGAAAAAAATTTTCTGCTAAGATTTTACCCCCAACTCGGGGAGTGTGAACTGATTTGCCCGGGGTTTCCCGATTTCGACCCTGGCAGAAGGGGAACCCCTTTCCTGCAAATGGAGAGCTGTTCGAAGATTGGGTGGGGGCCGTGTCATAGAGGGGAAACGAAACACACCCTGCCCAAGGAGGTTGCAAAAAGGGGGTGTTACATTTGTAATAGAGGGCAAAAAAAGAACAGGGGACCGGGGTTTGTGCTTCCGTACAAGAGTAAAAAAAATTTTCCCAAACCTTTTTATTCAAACTGAAATTAAAATCCAAACATTTTAAAAACAAAGATAAAACCGCATCTAACCGCGCGTTTCGGAGCAAAAAAACCTCCTTATTCATGGCATAAAATTCACCGAAAAACCCTTTTAATTCTACCGAGAGAATCTGTACCAGTAAGGTGAAAACATCACTTCTTAGCTTGGCAACATTACACAATAGTAAAAAATTTAAAACACAAGCATTGTAAAAAAAAAACAATTTTCGGTTACATTAAAAAAACTTTTTGTACTACACATTAAATCGTGTTTTTATTAGGACCGTTGGGTACCTGTATTTAATTTGAATATCCACCAAATTCCTGGCACGCGCTTGCCCTTGATCTGCCTCTACTGGCTTGAAGACTCTTTCAATGCCCTGAAATAAAAGGGGGAAAAATCGCCTGCATGCCCTTCATGGAATGCTTAGAGGGGGTGGGTGCACCTACACATAGGGGCCTCTGTGCACTACAAATGTTACAATCCCCCTTTTTAAAGGGTCTAGTGCAGCCCCATTTGAATATGACATGTCTTGCAAGTGATAAAATTTTTGATTACAAAATGTTGTTAAATTTATATAGGACATCAATTAAAGGACTCCTTTGTGGCTTCCCGATGTAAAATTTTTTTGAGTTGGTCACGTTTTTTGCATGTGCGGAGTATGTCCCCAATTTGTACATTCCTAGGTAGAAGCAGGAACATTTGATTTTTTGGTACCCACAAATATAAATAGGGAAAAAAATAGAAGTAAAATTTGTCCTCTTTGGGGACAAAAGTATATTTTTTTTGTACAAAATTTCGCATGTTTTTCTGAGCCCTCAAAAAGGGAAAGGGATCTTTTTTTTATTTACAAATTTTTTTGAAATTTTGGATTGTCTGGTAAATGTGACTTTTACTTTTCTTTCTGTTTTGGAAAAAACTTCTGTTTCTCTTTAGCAAAACCTCCTAGGAATTTGGGATACTTTTTTTTTACTGCTTTTTTAAGGGCCCTTGGGATACCCCCTTTGAAAAGTAATTATTTTTCCTTCTCTTGGAATAAGGAAAAAGATCTAAATTTGAACAATTTCTTTTAATCCTTATTAGTTCTCCAAAAGGGATTCCCTCCACAACATGCTTAGGATGACTAGAACTCGCATGTAAAATTGCATTCCGTGAAATGGTCTTTCTATATGGTAAAACCTCTATCCTGTGTCCTTCACCCACAAGATTAACGTCCAGATAATTAATGCTGTTCCTGTGCCATTCCAAAGTGAAATGTAGATTCATGTTGTTATCGTTAACATACTGTTCAAAGAGAAAAACCTCTTCTTCCGTTCCTCCCCACACCAGGAGCAGGTCGTCTATATAACGACCATACCACCTGATGTGGGGAGAAAAAGGATTAGACACAGTGAACAGAAATCTCTCCTCCCAAGCCGACATGAATATGTTGGCAAGGGAGGGAGAAAATTTGGCCCCCATCGAGGCTCCACAGCATTGCAGAAAAAATTCCCCATCGAAAGAGAAATAATTGTGTTGGAGAAGAAAATCCACACACATAATCAAAAAATCTATGAGTTGTACAGAACACGTACTAAAACGTATAAGATGTTGTTTTAGGAATTCTACTGCTAGATGGTGGGGTATGGACGAATATAATGAAGAAACATCACATGATATCCAAGAAAAAGAGGGATCCCATTCGGCCTTAGATAACATAGCCACCAAACTTTTTGTGTCCTTAATGTAGCCTGGAATATTTCTAACAAGTGGCTGCAGGATCGAATCTAACCATGATCCCAACGGTTCGCCTACAGACCCTATGGGGCCACTATCGGACAGGGGCGGGGAAACCCCATTTTTTTATTTTTGGGGAAAACGAGTGAAAGTTGGGGACCACGGGTGTTCCACATTTTTTTTCTCTGCCAATTGAGTTAAAGGGCCCCATCCAAACCCTTTTCCTCAAAAGATATGTTTTAATTTCTGTTGAAAAAATTAGGTGGGATCAAAAGTGGGGGGGGTCTAATTTTTTAAATCCTAAAAATGATTTTATTGGTTTCTTAAAAAGACCTGCGTCCAAAAGGAAATACACCCCCCCCTTTAATTGGGGGGCTAATAAAAGTCAAGTTGGCAGAGTTCTGAAAGAGCTTTTTTTCCCATCCACCATATTTTTCATTTTTGTATCAAAACATTCTTTATGAAATTTTGAAAATCCTGTTCTACTAGATTTGAAACAACCCAGACCTTGGGGCTCGATGAAGGGATAAAATCCTTATTTTTCTTAATGTAGTCAGGGAAAGTTATCCTTTTAATGTATGGCTTTTCCCCCCAAGAGCTCTTGAATTGAAAGGATTATTTTTTTCAAAAGTAATGTATCGGAAAATTTTCATTATCCCAAAAGCCTAACCCTATTATCACTACAGTTAGAAAAATTACTGCCCTTGTTTCATATTTGGAAAAATGGTTCTTCAGAAAAAGATCTAGCGAAAAAATTCACTCCAAAATAGTCTTATACAAATAAAAATTCTTCCCCGGGAAAAAAAAACTTAACCCCTTTGGTAATATAGACTTTTGAGTGTCCGTGATAAGTAACGGGAAAATTTGATTACAGGTTTGTTAGTATCTGGGCGCCAACCCTGGTGGTCTCGTTTCTCTTATGTTTTCTCCCACCCCGTCTCCCACGTTTTTTGCCATTTTGTGTGGCTTTGGACTGGGTTTTTTTTTGTTACCCCTTGTTTGTTTTCATTTTGAGTGTTATTGAGACTCAAGGCTCGCGAGTCAGAGATTCTTCAGAAGTGGTTTGTGCCTTTAAAACTTCCGAAGTATCTAGTCCGGGGAAAAGGCACCCCCGTTGGGCCCCCGGGAGTGGGCTTTTGGTATTTTTTTAATTTTTAAGGGATTTCAGGGTTTTATTCGTGGTCTCCCTGTGTACACGCAATTTTTCATATCTGTTTAAACTTGGAAAATTCTTGTTTTATAAGTCACATGTGTCTTTAGTTTGTATATTTTCCATCATTTTTTCTTAATTCTTTTTATGGGGGGTAATTTCCCTTTGGCTGTAACAAAAGCTTTAAGTTGTGCAAATTTTCCCTATTGATAGCCGTTCGTGATTTCTTCATGTTCCATTAGAGCTTATGAGCTTAAAGGGAAACTCACTTAAAAAACGTTTCCATTTATCCATAAAATTTTCTGGCATATTTGTCGGAAATTTTTAGCCCTAAACCCCCCGGAATCTTTTTTATTGTCTATATAAGATCCCCAACCTTTTTTCAAATGTTTAAAATCCAAAAATGTTTTAAACAAAGATACACCGCATCTAAGCCGGGCCCTTTTTGGAGCAAAAAAAAACCCCCCTTATTGCAGCCCCAATTGGCATCTACCATAGGAATGTACAAATGTGGGGGATACTCGTGCACGCCTGCAAACACGTGACCAACTCTAAACATTTACATCAGAACCACAAAGGGTCCTTTATATGATGTCCTATATAAATTTAAACACCATTTTGTAATCTTTCTTAAATTCAAGAATGTATATTCAAATGTGGGTGCATAGTACTGCTTAAGGTGGGGGTTCATAGACATTTGTTGATGCACAGAGGGGCCCTATGTTAGGGGCATCCAGGCCTCTAAGCACTTCCATGAAGTGCATGCAGGCGTGTTTCCACTTTGTTTCAGGGGATTGAAAGAGTTTCAAGCCTGTAGAGGCGGGGATTTTTAGAGGCAAGCTGGTTTCCCGAGAATCTTTGGTGGAATTTTTAAATTTAAATACACGGTACCCAACGGTTTTTAAAAAAAAACCCGATTTAAAGTGTCCCGTACTAAACAGTTTTTCAATGTAACCGCAACATTTTTTTTTTACATATGCTTGTGTTTTTAAATTTTTTATATTGTGTAATGTTGCCAAGCTACATGCACGTGGTTTTTTCACCTGCTTGGTCAATGATACTCTCGTAGAATATAAAAGAGTTTGGTCAGTTGAAAAAGGGTTTTCCCCGAATAAGGGGTTTTTTTCTCCGGAAAAAGCGTCGGCTTAGATGCGGTGTATCTTTTTTAAAAATTTTGGATTTTAATACAGTTTGAATAAAGGTTGGAAATTTTTTTTTAACTCTTGTACGGAAGCACAAACGCTGGATACCGTGTTCTTTCTTTTGCATCTACTTACAAGTCAATGGCATTCAGTCTCTTAAATAGAGCGGAGCAGGGGGCGTGATAGCTGTGTTGTGGGGTTGTTTTGCTGCAGGAGAGACTGGTGCACTTCACAAAATTTGAGGCTCAGAGGAAAGAGATTATGTGGCAAAAACTTAAGCAAATTCAATCAGCCGGAAATTAAAGTTTGGGGTTTAAAGGGTCTTCCCAAATGGACAATAACCCAAAAATACTGCCAAAAAATGGTTACAAAGTGGCTTAAGGATAAGCAAGTGTGTGTTGAATGCGGCTCCAAAGTGAGGCTTACAGTCCGGATCACACTACAGCTCCATGTCAGTGAAAAACGAGCAACTTTATTGCAGATATAAAACTAAAAACAGCAAAACGGACATGGCATGGGCACACAGTGACCCACTGACGCGTTTCGAGCATATACCGCTCTTGTTAACAAGAGCTGTAGTGTGATCCGGACTGTCAGCCTCGCTTTGGAGCCGCATTCCACACACACTTGCTTGTTTTCTTGTTGAAGCTGCCCAGCCAGCGGATTGCTCTGGAGATGTCGGTGCGAGCATAGATGGAAGCAAACCTTTACATATTTGAAAGGCACGAGTAACGGTGGAGGGAAGCGATTCTTTGCATTATATGTATGGCTTAAGGATAACCAAGGCAATGTTTTGGAGTGGACATCACAAAGGCCTGATCTCAATCCTATTGAAAATTTACGGGCAAAGCTGAAAGGGCAGGTGTGAGCAATGCGACCTACAAACATGGCTCAGTTACACCAGTTCTGTCAGGAGGAATGGGCCAAAATTTCTACCAACTATTGTGAGAAGCTTGTGGAAGGATCCAAAACGTTTGACCCAAGTCATACAGTTTAAGGGCAATGCTACCAAATACTAATGAAATGTATGGAAACTTTTGACTTTGCAAAAGTAATAAAAATGCCTTAAAATTCCTTCTTTCTCATTATCCTGGCATTTGGCAAATATAAATAATTTTGGTTCCCAAATGACCTAAAACGGGTAAAGCGTATTCTAATTTAATGGCAGATAGTGATAAAAACATACATATGTGTCTTTTTATATAGTGTATGTAAACTTCTGGTTTCAACTGTATATAGTTTATATAGTTTATAGTTTATTCAGATACATAGGACCCTTCCATAGTAATAAGTATATAGGTTCCCTCTATAGTTAGGCAGGTACATAGGTCGCCTCCATAGTTGGGTATATAGGTTCCCTCCGTAGTTAGGCAGGAAATAGGTCCCCTCCATCATTAGGCAAGTACATAGGTCCCCTCCATATATATATGTCCCGTCTATAGGTAGACATAAACATAGGACCCCTTTATAGTTAGGTATATACATAGGTCTCTTCTATAGGTAGGCATATACTTAGGGTTCCCTTTATGGTTAGACATATACATAGGTCCCCTCTCTTAGCAGGTATATACGTAGGTCCCCTCTACAGTTAGGTATAGACATAGGTCCCCTCTATAGTTAGGCATATACATAGGTCCCCATTATAGTTAGGCATATACATAGGTCCCCTCTATAGTTAGGCATATACATAGGTCTCTCTATAGGTAGGCATATACATAGGTCCCCTCTATAGTTAGGCATATACATAGGTCCCCTCTATAATTAGGTACATACAAAGGTCCCCTCTATAGGTTTGCACATTTATAGAATGGCAAAAAAAAACAAAAAACAATAATACTCGCCCTACCTCGTCCCCTGCCAAGCCCCCGTTGAGCTGGTGTCTGACCACCATGTGGTATCTATATGGCGGTGTTAAAGGTTATGATTAGAGATGGGCGAATCGATTCTAACAAAGTGGAATTCGTTTAGAATTTCAGGAAAACTTCGATTCTGAACGAAGTCGAAATTTGGGGTACTTCGTGTGAACGAAGCGTTTTTTTGATTGATAAAATGGCTGCGAGCACATGGCGTTACATGGGGCAAAGAACTCTGGGAGGAAGAAAGGCATAGCCTGCATGACATGTGCAGAGATGAAGCCAATCAGAGACCGGCGGGATTCTGTGACGTCACCGCACTATATAAGTCCGGGCGCCATGCTCGCTCCTCACACTCCTCACTGTGCTGTGTAGGGAAGGTGCTCATGTTGCCGCCGTTGCTGCTTATGATATCTCATACTAAAGAACTCATTTTTATACAGCGATTTTTGGGGGGTGTCTCAGCTTGTCTCAGAGACTGCTTCTCTTACGTTCTAATTCTGATTTTGTGGGGTATTGGAACTGAAGTTCAGTGTGTGTCCAATTCAGCTGCATATACATTTTAATGCTATCTGCTCACAGCACATTGAATATCCAAGGGTTATCTAAGCCTGTTCCTGTTGTATTCATTTAAAGAAGCAGCGTTTTTACAATTAAAATACCACTTAATTTTTGGTTGCTCATTTCTTTTGCGCAATTTAGCTCCAGGGGTTAATTAAGCGTTGTTCGGCGGTTGTGGTCACTAAAAGAAACGTTCTTTTTTACCGCCAAAGAAGAAATTTTGGCTGTACCATAATTCATATCCGAAGGTTAATTACAAGTTTTTCTGTTGTTGTGTTCCTTAAAATACACGCCATTTTAACACGCTACAAAGCTGGTAATTTTTGGCAGCACATTACTTTTGCGCAATTTACATCCAAGGGTTACCAAGTATTTTTCTGCAGTTGTACTTAGTAAAAGAAACGTTCTTTTTCACCGCCAAAAAAGAAATTTTGCCTGTAGCATAATTCATAACCGAAGGTTAATTACAAGTTTTTCTGTTGCTGTGTTCCATAAATACACGCTGTTTTAACCGCTACAATGCTGGTAATGTTTGGCAGCACATTTCTTTTGCGAATTTAACATCCAAGGGTTAACAAGTATTTTTCTGCAGTTGTACTAGTAAAAAGAAACGTTCTTTTTCACCGCCAAGAAGACATTTTGGCTGTAGCATAATTCATATCTGAAGGTTAATTAAGCCTGTTTGTGCTTTTATATTCAGTAAAGTACACAGTGTTTTTAAACGGCACATACAAGTAAATTTTTCCTGGCCATTTCTGGAGCGCAATTTATATCCAAGGGTTACCCAAGCTTGTTAGTGGGTTCATTTGGAGTCAAATACAGGGTGTGTATTTATCATATACAGATCTCTTCATCAAACAGTGTCTGTACATTTTAGAACAAACAGTATGTCAGACAGAGCGGTGGCAGGCTCTTCACCTGCGAGTGGCAGTGGCACAAACATTCCTGGAGCAGGCCCAGGTCGCAGCACAACAAGGGGACGTTGCAGCAGGGGTCACTCGGTGAGGCCACAACTGCCGCTGTCATCTAGAGGCCGTGTGTTGTTCAGCAAACCAATGGTTCTTGATTGGTTGACTAGGTCATCCGCTTCCTCCCAGATGACATCTGACAACCCCAGCCAAGAGTCGGTGGGAACGTCAGACACAACCCTTAGTTGGCATGGCCAGGAGCGGGTCAGCGGCCTCACCTGTCCTCAGCCGCCTCTGTCCATACCGGTTCCCTCAGGACAGAGATTCTACTATGTGGTACTATATAGCGAGGATGAATAATTTGAGGAGTGCGGTCAGCTGCTACTTGGCAGCGAAGAAATGGGGCCAATATCCCCTGCTTCTTGCAGTAGGCGGCAAAGTATAGATGTGGAGAGTGGCATGGGAGGTCATGTTGTGAGGGGTCAGCCTCTGCATACCAAGACCGGTGATGAGGACAGCAGTGACGATGAAACACAAATCGATGATGATGTAGCCGACCGCACTTGGGAGCCGGGTGAAGCAAGGGCTTTATCATCGTCAGGAAAAGAGGGTGTCAGCTTGTGCCTCAGGCAGCGGCGCAGCCAGCAAGTGGGTCGTGTGGCCATGAGTCAGCAGGGTAGCAGCAGTGTTAGGTCGGGAGCCAAGCGGCCACGGGGTAGAAAACCCGCTTCGCAGGTCCAAGAAAGTAGTGGCACAGGGGCTCAGCGAGGCAGCGGCGGGAGTAGTCACTCAGTGCGGAGTGTTGGCAGTAAAATCAGCTACTCGGCGGTGTGGCAGTTCTTTGCTAAGACACCGGAGGAGTCTAACATGGGTATATGTAGAATCTGTGGGCAGAAAGTGAAGCGTGGCCAGAGAGCTAACGTTGGCACCACGGCCCTGCGTCAACACATACAGCGTCACCATCCGGCGGCCTGGGAGAAACGTGGCTCAGATGTGGTGGTCCGTCCAGCCGCCACAGCAACAGCAGCAGCAGCACCCAGTGGCACGCATGCCACTTCAGCTAGTCAAGGCTCCACCACCTCTGCAGAAGGGAGTTGTTTCTCTTTGCCATCATCTCTCGGTCCAGATGCTCTCTGCCACCCCAGTTAGAAGATCCGCTGGACTACTGGGCAGCCAAACTGGATGTGTGGCCGCAACTTTCCGAGTTTGCAGTGGAGAAGCTGTCCGGCCAGTAGTGTGGGTGTTCAGTGCGGCGGGGGCCATCGTTACCCCAAGGAGAACCCGCTTGTCCACAGAGAAATGTGGAACAACTGACCTTTGTCAAGATGAATCAGTCGTGGATCGGCCAGGATTTCCACACACCAATGCCTTAGGCGTCAGATTACATCAGCCATGACGCCTCACCCAAACTGTGAGAAATGAGTCTGGGTTCAAACTACTGCCTCAGCCACTATTCTGATGCCGCCACCGCCTGATGCCACACATCTGCTGACAGTTTCTCCATCTGCCTACCACCATCTTTACCAGGGACTGGTATTGCCACCCACCTCCACACTCTGTCATTGTGCCACTCTATGACCTCATGCTGCTGCTGTGGCTGCTGCCGTGCCCTCCACACTGTCATTGTGCCACTCTCTGACCTCATGCTGTTGCTCCTGCCGTCACCTCCACACTGTGTCATTGTGCCACTCTGTGGCCTACTCCAGTTTTTGACACCTCCAGAATGTCATTGTGCCACTGACTACTCTGCTGTGCTGTGGCTGCTGCGTGACCTCCACACTGTGTTATTGTGCCACTCTGTGGGCCTACTCCTGTTATTGCACTCCAATGTCATTGTGCCACTGCCTGACCTCATGCTGCTGCTGTGGCTGCTGCCGTGACCTCCACACTCTGTCATTGCGCCACTGTCTGACTCATGCTGTGCTGTGGCTATGCCGTGAACTCCACTCTGACATTGTGCCACTGACTGACCTCATGCTGCTGCTGTGGCTGCTGCCGTGACCTCCACACTCTGTCATTGCGCCACTGTCTGACCTCATGCTGCTGCTGTGGCTGCTGCCGTGACCTCCACTCTCTGACATTGTGCCACTCTATGGCCTACTCCTGTTTTTGCCACCTCCAGAATGTTATTGTGCCACTCTCTGACCTCATGCTGCTGTGGCTGCTGCCGTCACCTCTAAACTCTGTCATTGATGTTGCCAACTGAGCCCTCAGCTTGTTTTTTTCCAGCTTTCGCTGCCATGACTTTATCAGGCTACATTCCCGCTTCAGTTTTTTGGCCAGTTTTGCCCTCTTAATTGCCCAAGGAATTTTATAGTGAAGCGATTCTAAGAGCGGCGGTAGTCATAGGGGCCATTCACGCGGCTTATTTCGGCGCGGATTGGCGCCGTACTGCGTGCCGGATTTGCGCTGCAGTACGGCGCCAATCCGTCGCAGTAATTACGGTAATCCACAGTTCTCATAGAGAACAGTGGATTCCGTCGCTCCTCCCCGCTCGGCGAATCCGTCGGGCGGGGAGAAACTGACATGCACATTATCCAGGCGCAATACGCTCCGTGGATAATGTAAGTCTATGGGACCGGCGGGTTGCGCCCCCGCCCCGCACCCGCATCCGCCCCTTATTCAATCCGGCTCGCAATTCCGGCTTGAATAAACCATGTGAACCGGGGCATATGCGTGTCATACTAAAACACAACATTGTATGAAGATCAAACCAAGCTCCCTCTGCATATTTAAGCATGGCACAACGTTCTACAGCAGCCTCTGTGCAGCCTAGAAATAGCTGTTTTTTAATGCGATTCATCCCGAAGCAATTCGGACCGAAACTAATTTTGTCGGAAAATTCGGCGAATTCGGCGAATTGAATTTTTGAGAATTTCGCCCATCTCTAGTTATGATATGTATATTTATACCTTTACCATATTGTAAATACCCGTACTCATTATATTTTTAAAATATCAACTTTATTTGTACAAAATGATGAGCCAAATTCATCCATCGTAAACGTTTTCGGTCACATACAAAACCTTCATCAGACTGATGAAGGTCTTGTATGTGACCGAAAACGTTTACGATGGATGAATTTGGCTCATCATTTTGTACAAATAAAGTTGATATTTTAAAAATATAATGAGTACGGGTATTTACAATATGGTAATGTGATACATTTTTACCTGACTTGTGTGAGCTCTTAAGTTCTGAGAGTGTACGGAGCTACATAACTTTGATTATATTTATACCTGTGAGTGATTTTTTTGGATGGGGGGCCCAGTGCACAGCTCTCCCCTGGGGCCCATAATGCTGTTAAGATGGTTCTAGTTGGAAAATATTTGTCATTGGTATAATTTTCCATTCTGTCTGGAACATACATCAATGGGATTGTCAGCATGTATTCTCATAGTCTTAGGTAAACAGTTATGGGTTGCTAGAGATGTTTTACTGGGTCGTAAAAATCAAATCCCTGGAAAGAAAGCTTACGTCAGCTTATCAGTGTTAAAATATAGGCATACATGGTAAATATAAGCATAGCATACACATGAATAGAAAAAGAGGTAAAAAGTTATTAGTCTGGAGGATGATGACTAAATGAAAATTAACTAAATTTTCCTGCAAAATTCCAAACATAATTGATAGTGGTACAATTTATATATATCCTATCCTATCAATATACCATTAATGTGTACGGTAAGAAAACCCAAGATTATGAGAAGCACAGCATGAGCATCCTCTGTAGGGACATGTCTGATAAGAACTCCCTATATATTGTGGCTCCATAGTATTAGTAGAGTAAAAGGCTGAACTAATTCCAGCTCGGTGAAAGATAGATCTTGTAGACAATCAACTTAGCTATCTCATACATAAATTTAACTTGTATCTATTTAGCATATGCTTAGTTTTGCAGATTCTTGTCATGTAACTGCATTATTGCTGTTTTGCTCCTACAGATCTAGACTAACGTTTGTTATTTTGTTAGTATTTTGTAATTCTACTTTTGGCTTTCCACACTGCCTGAATCCTTCTGGGCTCTCGACCAGATTCAAGCATGTCTCAACCGAGATCTGACCCCAGATCTCTTGCACAGGTTCCCAATGTTGATGCATACTGGTCCACTCATTTGGGTACAAATACAACTTTTTCTTCAAGATTACCAACAAGTGTTCGATTGGGTTAAGGTCTGGGGACTGTGGGGGCCAATCCAGCAACTCTATATCATGGTCATTGAACCATTCCTTACCAACCTTGATGTACGCTTCAGGTCGTTGTCCTGCTAAAATACTATATCATCTTTTTCATTCCCATAGTACTTAAGTGTATGAAGTAACTCATCTTGTAGGATACTCACATATAGCTCAGCATTGAGATCAACATCGATCCTGGTCAAGTATCCAACATCTTCGGCTGTGAAACATCCCCATATCATCAGGCTTCCTCCACCGAACTTGACAGTTCCTTCCATTTCTCAATCCATTTGACCCCTTTTCCCTTGAGTCTTCCAGACCCATTTGCCCCCATCAGAGCCCGGTCTATTGACTTTCATCTCATCTCTCCAAATCAGTGTTCCCCAACTCCAGTCCTCAAGGCCCACCAACGGGTCATATTTTCAGGATATCCCATAGAATGCACTGACAATAATTGAATCACCTGTGCAATGCTAAGGAAAACATGACCTGTTGGGGGGCCTTGAGGACTGGAGTTGGGGACCCCTGCTCCAAATCACCCATTTCCGAATTTCTATTGTCCACTTTTCATACTTTTTTGTAAACTCAAGCATACGCTTCTTGTAATTATATTGACTTTTTGACTTTTTCACCTTTTTTGGGCCATCATTCCAGACCTGTGTACTGCTTGTCACATGATACTTGCATGGACATCTGTGATCTCACTCTTACAAAGCCTACGAGCCGCCTCCACTGCTGTGTTTGTCACGCCAGAACTAATAGACCTTGTGATGAGTCAACTTGTTAGCTCAGATATTTTGCCTGGATGTCCACCCTTTGGCTTTTGAATGAATGGATGGACTTCATTTGATATTCTTCCAGCTGTCAGGGCCTAACTTGATGCAGTTTGGCAATACTCTTGGCCGAGAGACCGCTATCAATAAGCTGGATGATGATGTTTCTCTTTTCTTGGGAAATCTTCTTGGCTACTCCTCAATTAGAACCAGTGACCTTTCGCTTGGCAATCAGCCTAATAACACACTGAGCTATTAGAAATGTGAGAACAGGTTGTAATTTGTACAAGACAAAAAAGATTGTCCCACCACCAGAAGCAAAATAGTAACAATGCAGTTACATGACAAGAATCTGCAGAACTAACCATATGTTAAATAGTTACAAGTCAAATTTATGTATGAGATAGTCAAGATAACTGTCTACTTGATTGAATACTTTACTGTATTGTATTGCAACATATGAGGCATCTACATATTGCTATGCCTTCTAATATTGCTTGCATTCTATTATCTGCTTGTTATACAGGCTCTGCCTTACTCTTTATTTTAGAGTTGTGTTAAGTAAGCAGCAGCATCATGCAGTTATATTGTGTAACCATTCCTCCATTCCGCAGGAGTAGCAGTAAAAAAAATTGTCTTCTTAGCTCTGGCAAGGAGAGGAGTTAGCAAGCCAGTCACTCCTCCTGTTTCTATCATCTCAGCGCATGCGCTGGTGTCTGGTGACCCTGCATATCCATTGTATTTAGAGAGCATATGCGGGGATTGTGGTCCCCACTTACTGGACAGCCAGACCTTAGTGTAAACTATATGGTATGTATGGCAGCCATCTCTGTATCTTTCTCTCCCTTTTATCTTATAAGTTACGACTTGGGCCCATATGTATATACAGTGGGGAAAATAAGTATTTTATACACTGGGGATTTTGCAAGTTTTATCACCTACAAAGGATGGAGCGGTCTGTAATTTTTATCATAGGTACACTTCAACTGTGAGAGACAAAATCTAAAAAAACTCAGAAAATCACATTGTATGATTATTTAAATAATGAATTAGCTTTTTATTGCATGAAATAAGTCTTTGATACAATAGAAAAACAGAACTTAATATTTGGTACAGAAACCTTTGTTTGCATTTAAAGAGGTCAGACATTTTCTTTAGTTCTTGCACGCACTGCAACAGGGATTTTGCCCACTTCTCTATAAACATCTTCTCCAGATCATTCAGGTTTCAGGGTTGTCGCTGGGCTGCTGTCACGGTCAGAGATAGTGGATCCTCTGGACCACCGCAAGCGATGGTGTAAGCCACGCCAGGGAGCGGAATCTAAGTAGGTCCCGGTTATCACCAGAGCGGGATGGACTTGCTGCGGCGGGAGTCTACCAGGTCGCTACCCCTGACGTGACTTGCTTGTGGAGGCAGCCGAGGTGTACAAAATCGTCAGGCAGGCTCGTAGTCGGGGACAGGCAGAAGGTCAGGACAGGTGGCAATGGTTTGTAGACGTCGACAAGCAGAAGGTCAGGGCAGGCGGCAAGATTCGTGGTCGAGGAACGGAAGCAAACGGTACGGTACACGGTAATCAGAACAAGGCTTTAGAAACGCTTTCTCTATAGGCTATTGGCACTAAAGATCCAGCACAAGACTCAGGAAGGGGCAGGCTTAAATAAGGGCAGCGACCGGCAAACCAATACGGGCCCCTTTATACATAGAGCGGGGGGGGACCGGGGACGCGCACGCCGGGAGACTGGAGCTGCAGCAGGAGCGCGGCCGGGTAAGTAGGCAGGGATCCGGCCGGCAGGGTGAGCGTGGCCACTGCCCGACATGCGGGCAGCGGTGCAGCTCGTGCAGGGACCACGGGTGTGCCTGCGATCCGGGACGGGGTTCGCAGGCCCACCCGTGACAGCTACATTGAGTTTCAGCTCCCTCCAGGATCTTGAAATGCTTCTTACGGAGCCCTCCTTAGTTGCCCTGGCTGTTTGTTCCGGGTCCATGTCCTGCTGGAAAACCCAGCTATGACCCATCTTTGATGTTCTTACTGAGGGAAGGAGGTTGTTGGCCAAAATCTCGCAATACATGGCCCCATCCATCATCTCTTCAATATGATACAGTTGTCCTGTCCCCTTTCTAGAAAAGCATCCTCAAAGTGTGATGTTTCCATCAACATGCTTCACAGTTAGGACGGTGTTCTTGGGGTTATACTCATCCTTCTTCTTCCTCCAAACACGGTGAGTGGAGTTGATACCAGAAAGTTCTATTTTTCTCTCATCTGACCACATGACCTTCTCCCATGCCTCCTCTGGATCATCCAGATGGTCATTGCCGCACTTCAAACAGCCTGCACCTGTGCTGGTGTGAGCAGGGGGACCTTTGCATGCCCTGCAGGATTTTAATCCATGACCATGTGATGTGTTGCTAGCAGTAATCTTTGAGACTGTAGTCCCAGCTCTATTCAGGTCATTGACCAGGTTCTCCCTTGTAGTTCTATGCTGATTCCTAACCTTTCTCAGAATCATCCTTACCCCACAAGAAGAATCGTGCATGGAGCCCCAGACTAAGGAAGATCTACAGTCATCTGGTGTTTCTTCCATTTTCTAATAATTACATGAACAGTTGTTGCCTTCTCACTAAGCTGCTTTCATATTTTCCTGTAGCTTTATGCAGGCCAACAATTTAGTCCCTGGTGTTCTTAGACAGCTTTTTGGTCATGGTAGAGAGGTTGGAGTGTGATTGAGTGTGTGGACAGGTGTCTTTTATACAAGTAAAAAGTTTAAACAGATGCAATTAATACAGGTAATAAGTGCAAAGTATGAGGGCTTCTTAAAGAAAAACTAACAGGTCTGTGAGACCCAGAATTCTTGTTGGTTGTTAGGTGATCAAATACTAATTTCATGCAATAAAATGCAAATTCATTATTTAAAAATCAATCATACAATGTGATTTCTGGATTTTTTTTATAGATTCTGTATCTCACAGTTGAAGTGTACCTATGATAACAATTACAGACTGATCAATTCTTTGTAGGTGGAAAAACTGGCATAATCGGTGGCAAAATCGCCAGCGTATCAAATAATTATTTTCCCCACTATATATTATGTCCTCTATTGAACATGTTCTTACAGCCTTTTACCATGTACATATCAAGAAAACTGTCT
>JAODAL010070315.1:0-15971 GCA_025379985.1 Phyllomedusa bahiana | reverse complement strand
TGCCGTTTTTCCTCCCCCGTGCTGGGGACCTGTTGTTTCAGATGCCCAACGATCGTTCCAGAACTAAGATCACCACAATGCTCATGCTGACAATGGCATTGTCCACACTGACCATTTTGGTGGCTTCTACAAAACTGGCAAGGATGGTGCAGAGCTCTTTCACCTGCCTCACTCTCGGTGGCTCAACACCCCGAGGTCCGCACCGCTGCTTGTCAGGCCATGTGTCACTTCGTACTGCGTAATGGCGCGCTGCTGCCACAATCGCTGGAGCATGTGGAGGGTGGAATTCCAGCGTGTTGCCACGTCAACAATGAGACGAGGCCGAGATAACGCTGCAACGCAGCCAGGCGGGACGAAGCAGGGTGCGAAGGGCGGAAGTGCGAACTTAGACTTCGAGCCTTCCTCAGCAGGCAGTCCAGACCCGGGTAGCTCTTTAGAAATTTCTGGATGACAAGGTTCATGACATGTGCCAGGCAAGGGATGTGCTCCAGCCTACCGATCTTAAGGGCGGCCAGCAGATTTCGCCCGTTATCGCACACCACCTTGCCTGGCACAAGGTTCTTGTCACCCAGCCAGCACTCAGTCTCGTTGCGGAGAGCCGTCCACAGCTCCTGACCTGTGTGTGGACGGTCTCCAAGACAGATTAATTTCAACACGGCCTGGTTTCTATGGGCACGTGATGCCACCAGAGGACCTTGGGGGAAAAGAACCCTGCACCATCCCTGCGGTTTTGAAGAGCGTGCGCCGAGCCTGAGAGCCACCGTCACCCCAGAGACATCCACCCAGCTCACCCAGTGAGTTGTCACAGAGATATAGCGGCCTTGGCCGTGCTTACTAATCCATGTGTCGGTGGTCAGGTGGACTTTTCCGGCCACAGATGCAGACAACGCGCTTGAAATTTTAGATGACACGTGGATGGCCAGGGCAGGGACGACTTTTCTGGCAAAGAAATGCCTGCTCGGCATCTGGTAATTGGGGGCAGGCAAGGGCCATGACGTGGCGGAACCCATCTGTGTCCACCAGATGGGAAAGGCAACATTTCCAAGGCCAAAAGCCTGGCAATGCCGACATTCAGGCTTTTGGCTTTGGGATGGTTTGGGTTAAAGTGTTTCTTCTGCTCCCAAACCTGGAAGACAGAAGGCTGGCTGCTAGACTGGCCGCTAGACTGGCCGCTGTACGGCGTGCAGGTCGTCAAAATGGTGGAAGGAGAATGGGTAGGATGGGTCTCTGTTGGTACTGGTGGTACTTGGGCGACGGTGGAGGCTGAAGCGAGGCTGATCCTGATCATGACTTTGAGAGACATGGGCAGCTGAGGAACGCTTGGTGGTGGCGGAGGAGGAGGCGGAGACAGAGGGTGTGACAGTGGTTGGAGGCCTGGCGTTGGTCTGGCCTTTTTTGGCCAAATGTTGCCTCCATTTCAACTCATGCATTCGCTGCATGTGACTAGACATGTTGGTGGTGGTTAAACACCTAAGGTTCTTGCCTCTACTTATGCGTTTACGGCAAAGGCGGCATATGACATCGCTGTGTGAATCAGCGGCTTGCTCAAAGAAGGCCAGCTTGAGAGGTCCTGGACCTTTTTGACGGCAAATAAGCGGGAGCGGGGTTTCCGCTGACCGTGGCTGGCGGAATCATATCAGGGGGGACTTCTGCGACCCCCCTCCCCCCTTTTTTGAGGCGGGACCCGTACTGACACTACCCCTTTCGCCCTTCCTCCTCGTCCAGTGATGAAGAGCTCGCAAGCAAATTCTGCTGAAAAGACCCGTTGGATCCGCAATGTCGGTCATCATCATCATCAACACAGGTGACTTGGTCGTCCAGACATTCTTCAACCAGGAGCTTCGGGCTACAAGCAAGAGGGACTGCAAGGCGTAGACGACCGCTCGGAATTAATCCAGAAAGACCGGCTTCCTTCTCCTCATCTGATGGCATCAGTAACTGGGCGTCAGAGCAGAGAAGATCATCCTCTTTGGCCTCTTGATCTTTTAACATGCCTTCTGACCCCAACCGCATTTTGTCATCAAAGAGGTCTTCAGAAAATGGATTATCCACAGTGGTGGGTACACGAGTTGACATTTGGGCTGGTTCATGTTGGACGGATGCTGTTGATGCTGATGCCGACCTTTGTGGCCGTGACTGGGATGACGAGGAGGTAAGTCTGCTGGATGCAGGTTGCTTTAAACCCACTGAAGGACAGATTGGCGACGTGTTCGTTACTGAGATTCACAGGGCCCTGACCCACGATGACAGCCTGAGGGCCCTGCAACTGACGTTCCCCGCTGGCATGCGTGTTGTCGCCAGCACTGAAGGAGCACCTTCTCTCGTACCTCTACCTTCATGTCCTACCCCCCTCTTTGCTCGCTTACCACCTGAATTTCGCTCCATTCTCATAAATATACAATTTTGAGAAGTTATGGAATTGTTTTGGAAATTCTATTATTAAAAGACGGCAAATCACAGCTATTCTCAAATCCCTCAAATCAAAACAAAATTGCTGGATTCAAATTTAACTGCAAAGTAAAAAAACACGTATCTGAAATATATTTGGATAATAAAAAGTATTTTCTGGCACCTTTCAATTCACCTGTGGTGACTACAAATTGCTGTATTCAAATTTTAACTGCAAATAGATCTATCAACAAAGCTGGCCTGCGCCAAAGTAAAAAAACACGTATTGAAATGTATTCGATAATAAAATTTATTTTTGGCACCTATAAATTTTCACCTTGGTGACTACAAAATTGCTGTATTCCCATTTAATGCAAGGTGCCTCAATGAACAAACTGAGTTGCCAAAGTGAAAAAACCCAGTATCTGTAATGAAATTCGGATAATAAAAGGTATTTTTTGGCACCTATCAATTCCCTGTGTTAACTACACAATTGCTGGATTCAAATTTAACTGCGTGGTGGCTCTATCAACAAATCGGGGACTGGGCAAAAGTGCAAAAAACACTATCTGTAATGTATTGGGATAATAAAGGTATTTTTTGGAAACTATAAATTTACCCTGTGGTGACTACAAAATTGCAGTATTCACATTTAAGTGAAAGGGTGCCTCAATGAACAAAGCTGAGTGCGCCAAGTCAAAAAACACGTATCTGAAATGTATTGGATAATACAAGGTATTTTTGGCACCTTTCAATTCACCTGTGGTGACTACAAAATTGCTGTATTCCACATTTAAGTGAAAGGGTTTGCCTCAATGAACAAAGCTGTAGCGCCAAAGTGAAAAAACACGTATCTGTAATGTATTGGATAATAAAAGGTATTTTTGGCCCCTTTTTCAATTCACCTGTGGTGACTACAAAATTGCAGTATTCACATTGAAGTGCAAGGTGCCTCAATGAACAAAGCTGTAGTGCGCCAAAGTGAAAAAAACACGTATCTGTAATGTATTCGGATAATAAAATTTTTATTTTTTTTTGGCACCTATCAATTCACCTGTGGTAACTACATAATTGCTGGTTTTCAAATTTAACTGCTGGGTGGCTCTATCAACAAATCTGGACTGGGCAAAAGTGCAAAAAACACATATCTAAAATGTAATCGGATAAAAAAAGGTATTTTTTGGCCCTATAAATTCCCCTTTGGGGAAACTAACAATTGCTGGATTCAAATTTAACTGCATGGTGGCTCTATCAACAAATCTGGACGGGGCAAAAGTGCAAAAAACATGTATCTGTAATGTATTCGGATAATAAAAGGTTTTTTTGGCACCTATCAATTCACCTGTGGTGACTGAAAAATTGCAGTATTCACATTTAAGTGCAAGGTGCCTCAATGAACAAGCTGTAGTGCCCCAAGTCAAAAAACACGTATCTGAAATGTATTCGGTTAATACTAGTTTTTTTTGGCACCTTTCAATTAAACCTGTGGTGAGTACAAAATTGCTTTTATTCACATTTAAGTGCAAGGTGCCTCAATGAACAAAGCTGTAGTGCGCCAAAGTGAAAACACGTATCTGAATGTATACGGATAATAAAAGGTATTTTTTTGCACTTATCAATTCACCTGTGGTGACTACAAAATTGCAGTATTCACATTTAAGTGCAAGGTGCCTAAATGAACAAAGCTGTAGTGCGCCAAAGTCAAAAACACGTATCTGAAATTTATTCGGATAATACAAGGTATTTTTGGCACCTTTTAATTCACCTGTGGTGACTAAAAAATTGCAGTATTCACATTTAAGTGCAAGGTGCCTCAATGAACAAAGCTGTAGTGCGCCAAAGTAAAAAAAAAAAACGTATCTGAAATTTATTCGAATAATACAAGGTATTTTTGGCACCTTTTCAACCTGTGTGACTACAAAATTGCTGGATTCTAATTTAACTGAAAGGTGGATATATCAACAAAGGTGGAATGGGCAAATTGAAAATGAACACCTGTCTGAAATGTATACTGATAATTGAGTTTTGCACCTAACAAAGAAAACCTGCAGTTACTAGAAAAGATATGTATCCTAATATAAGTTCAGGCTCCCAATATTTCCCGGAAATATTTCAATAGAAAACTGTTAATAATAAAGCTATTGCATGCAATGTCTACACTAAGTCTTGGTAACTTTATCCAGTATTCTTTATAGAGCTGTTGTGTTCCCCCGCGGGGGGTCCCCTCCGATCCCCCCGTGACTTTACAGCGGTAGATGCTCCTTTAAAATTCTCTACCTAACTACATAAAAAACTTCCAATCTCTTTAAACTAACTAAGTTGTAAGGATCACAGCTAACAGTAGAGCTTTCTCTGTGAAGAAATAGATAAATTTCGCTCAGCTGTTTGGACACAAGCAGAGCGCACGTCCTTCTGCTCTGAGACGCTGAGAGACACTGAGGCTGACAGGAAGGGCTGTTCTATGTAAAACGAGGGGCATGTGATTTTTCCAGCAAACGCAACCATACACATCCCAGTCATGACGTCGCACACACATCTCACCCTGCTCTATTCTGTAAGCTGATTTGCTGGCCTCCAAATGACGGAAACGCCGATAATGGCGCGATCTTAATAGATGATGCACAGATTTTAACCTCAATTATCGCATGATCTAAAAATTTCTATCACCATAAAAACCTTGCCGATTTCAACTTTGTCGATAAAAATCGCTCAACACTAGTCATGAGTAGTGATGAGCGATTGCGTCAACTATCGTCATCGGATCGATAGTCGATATCGTCAATTATCATGCCGATATCCGATAGTCGATAATAGATTATCACCGATGACCATTAAAGTCTATCGGAAAGGGAACAACACCTTCATTCTTACACCTAAACAGGCTGGAAAAGCTGGAATTAAAAATCCATAGTAAAAAAGGATACGTGCTACATCTTAAGCAACACACTTAGGTTTAAAAAAGTCACAAAAAAAAAAAAAAAAAGTCACAGACCATTCCCTACCCGGTGCCCCCTTTTTACCCCCCCAGCATGCCCCTTTTTTTTTAAACCTGCATAAACCCAAAAAATTAAAAAGTCCCGGGAAGGGGGAAATATTATTTAAAACCATCTTTTTACTTGAACGGGAAACTTTAAATTATCCCCTGTCCGGGAAAAATGCAGAAATGACCCTTAAATCTGTCTGACCCACAGAAAAAAAGTGCCGGTAAAAAAAAAGGGGGGGTCTTTAACCCCCCATTTTAGTTGAATGGAAAATTGACTATACATGTCCTGTACCGCGCATGAGCTTAAAAACCTGTATGACCCACAGATTAAAAAGTCCGGGGAAAAAAGGAGTTTTTAAACCCAAGCTTTTTAGGGGGGAATGGACATTGACTAAACCTGCCCTGGGTGGGCCCCAACAAGGGCCATGGCCCCAAACCTGCGGGGGACCCCAAAGGTTTTTTAAAAACCCTCCCGAAAAGGGGGGATTTTTTCTTTGAACCAACCATTTTTTAGTTTGGGGGAAACCCTTGGGCCCCCCATTGGGACGTTTACCTTTTCCTTTTGGAAAAAAAAAAAAAAAAAAAAAAAAATTTTTTGAAAAAAGGCAATTAAACCCTTTCCAAAACCTTGTAGGGGACCCAAAAAGTTTAAAAAGTGCTAAAAAAAAAAGGGGTTTTTAAAACCATCATTTTTTTTTTAAAATGGACATTGACAAATAGAGGGTCCTGAAACCGCAGTTTGACCCAAAACCTGTTTTTAAAACCCAAAAGTTTAAAAAAGTCCCCAAAAAAAAAGGAGTCTTTAAAACCCCTTTTAGTTTGAAGGGGCTTTGACTTTTATATTTTCCTTGTACCGAAACTTGAAGTTTTTTAAAATTCCCGGGAAAAAAAGGGGTTTTTTGAACCCCCTTTTTAGTTGAACTGGACTTTGACTATACATGTCTTTTACCCCCCGCATGACCTCAAACTTGTATGAGTAACAGATTAAAAAGTCCCAAAAAAAAGGAGCTTTCAACCCCCTTTTTAGTTAAAAAGGGGACTTTAAAATAGGGGTCTGCCCCTGGGAACCCCCAGCATCCCCCAAAACCTTTCTGACCCCCCAGTTTAAAAATTCGGGAAAAAAAGGAGTTTTTTAACCACCTTTTTTAAGTTGGGAAACCGGGAAACTTTTGACTTTTTCCCCTGCCCCGGAGGTGGCCACCCATGCCCCCCAAAACCTGTCGGGACCAAACAGTTAAAAAGTGCCGAAAAAAACGGGGGGTCTTTTCCCCAACCATTTCAGTTTTTAAAGGGGTAAAAATTATTATCCATGTTTTGGGAAACTGCAGCATGCCCAAAAAACCCTCCCCCAAGGTTTGGTTTTTAGGGGACCATCAGGGGGAAAATTTATCAAAAAAGAAAATAAAAACTATAAAAAAAACTACTCTTTTTCCTTTTACTGCTGCTGCTGTAGAGCTACTTGCTATTCTAGGGTTTGGAACATTGTTCCCCCGTGACATTAAAATTTGTAAAGCAAAGGGAAACAGATGCCCCCAAAGAGGTCAACGAGGCCTTGTCGGGAAAAACCCTTGGCATTTACTGTCAAGTGGGTTGGGGAAATTTCGGGCCAAAGGGCAGGTGGGCTGAAAACATGGATCACGGGTTCAGCTGGCAGGGCCGGACTTACTTTGGGGTTTTTGGTGAGGGGCCAAGGTGGGGGGCCGGGTCATTATTAACACGAGGTTCAGTTTCAGGGCCGGAGAAAAAGGTGGGTGCGGTGGGTGTGAGCAGGGGGTGCTGTTCGTCATTTTTTTAGAAAGAGGTTTCAGCTAGAGTGCCAGAGTTAAAGGGGGGTGGGGTTTTGGAGACCCCGGGCCCAGGCATCCGTCATCCATTAACAGGGTTAAAAAAAGCACTTATGATGCGCATCGAAAACGTCTTTGCTGAAGTAAAAGGTGGGGGAAGCGGAAGTGGGGAGCTCAGACCTCCGTTTCCTCAGTTACACAGTCAAGCCCTGGGTGCGCTAGAGAAAAATTTTGCCTTTCGAGGGGCGTTTTCCCCCTCCGTATGGGGGGCGGCCCAAATTGGCTTCACTTGGGATGCTTTTGGTTTTGACGTCCTTTTTTCACCCGGGTTTGCCCTTTTTTTTTGGCATTCTTTTTCTCTTTTTTATCAACGGGGGGGGGAAAAATTTTGTTTCTGTTCTTGGGGGGGGCGAATGTGCTCCTTACACCTTTGTCCTCTAAAAAAAACCCCTACATCTTTTTAAGTCTTCCTGTCCCCTCCCTTTTTCGTTTCCCAGAGGAATATTTGTTCGGGCTATTTTGTACATGCAATTTTTTTTTTAGTAGTTTAATTCTAAAAAAAACCCATTTTTAAAAATTGGAGGGAAATCCCCCCAACGCCCTTTGTTTCTCTTTTTTTAATTGTTTTAAAATTTGGTTGTCTCCAAAAGGGTTCTAGCTATGTTAAAGATTTTGGAAAAAAACAAGTCATTTTGAAATTTGGGGTTCCATTAACATTTTTTTTCCTTTCCCTATTCCTTTTTTTTCCCCCAGACCATAAACCCTTTGGGGCCAAATTTCTTGACAATTTTTGAAAAACAAAGGGTCGGGTTTAAAAAAACCCCCCATTTATTGAATAGGAACTGTAGTATAGCTTCATGTCACAGAAAACATGCCCCCAAAAATTTCCCCAAAACATGCCCCTTTGGCCCCATCTTGACAATTTGTGAAAAACCCAAATGTTGTTAAAAAACCAAAATTTTTTAGAATGGGGACCTGAAAGTTTATAGCTGAAATTTTCACGAAAGCATGGCCCAAAAAAATTTTTAAAAAATGACTTTCAGCCCTTTTTAAAAATTTTTGGGGGGGGAAAAATTGCCATTTTGAAGCCCATTTTTTTCCCAAAGGGACCATGATTATTGCTGTTTTCTAACAGACCAGGGCCCCCAAAACCCTTTGGGACAATGGGGAAAAGGGTTCAAAAGAAAAAGTGAGAAAAAAGTAATAAGTTTTTTTCAAAAAAACCTTAGTGTCTTTTTCAGCCCTCCTCACCCAAAACCCAGAAAAATGAATTTTTGGGGAAAGGGAAAATTTAAAAATTGCAGTAAAAAATTTTTTAAATTTTAAAAAAATTTCAAGAGGCCCATTTCTTTTGAAAGAGGAATGTGAATTTAAAACCGGCAATTAATCGGTGCCCTGGGCCCAATTTGGGGGCCCACAACATCATAAAGAGATAAACCCCTGATTCATTTTGATGAAAGTCAAACGATACTTTTCTGGGGGAAAACCCGGGTTGGTTTGTCTTTTAAGGGACCCCTTTCCAGCTGTTCTAAAGGCCCGACGTGTTTATGCCCGCGGTGCTTGGGAGGAAAAAACACCTCTATGGGTGGCGAGGAGCTCGGGCCTTTCATCCTTTTTGGATACTCAGTTTTTCGATTGGGCCCGGAACAAACCCAAAAACATTGGTTTTGAGACGCAGTAGTCGTGCAAATGATTTTAAAAGCGGGTCTTTTGAGTGTTGTATGTGTCCCCCCGGGCTTTAAACATGCGTTGGTAAAGGTGGTAAAAAGTTTGGGCCAGGGGGTCCCCCCTTAGGCTTTGCCACAATGCCTGTTTTGCTGCTGCTCCCTGCCGTTTACGGTATTTGGGCCCAACTCAAATGCTATCACGTGCTGCGGTTGTCCCACGGTGAAAAGGGAAAGTGAAGCAGACTAAAACAGATGTCTCCCATTTGTTTCAATCAGCACGGTCCCCAAATTTTTTGCATTTTTACTTTTTTGGGTGGGGGAAAGGGGAGAGTGCTGATTTTTGGGCCTTTTGTACCGGGGATCAAGGATTTTTGGCCCCCCAAGAAAACTGTTTTTTCATTATGAGGGGCCTTCATGCGAGGATCATGTTGGGGGGAATGGAGCATCCCAACCAAATCATGTGAGAGATGGAGCCTTGATTTCCAAGCCTCTGGGTCGAGGGGCATAGAAAAAAATGATCTTTTCCCCATCTTCCCCCTTTCCCCCTTTAAATTATGCCAACCCCTTTTTCCAAAGGGAGGGACTCCGGGAACGTCGGTGTCCCGGAATACCTCATCCCCCTCTTCCTTCGCTTCCCCCCGCAAAGCTTCCAAAACAGCCCGGGCTTGCCTCGGGGATGCACCCTGGGGGAGGGTGAGGTTTTCCCCCTTGCACTTGCCCCGGACCCGAAAACCCCTGCCTAATTTAAGACCAAATAAATTTTGAAAACTATCGGGCCTTCGGGGTTCGGGCGGAGGGGAAAGGTTTCCCTTTTCCCCATCTAAAGTCCTTCCTCCTTTGTCGCTGGTGGGGGTCTGAAGTTTCATTGTGCCCCAAACGATGTTCCAGAACTAAGATCACCCCCAATTTCTCATGCGACAAGGGGATTGTTCCCCACTGACCATTTTGGTGGCTTCTTTAAAACTGGCAAAAAGGGTGGTGGGAGGCCCTTTTAAACCCGCCTTCCCCCTTTTCGGGGGCCCCAACACCCGAAGGGGTGCACTGTGCTTGTCAGGTCACATGTCACTTGTACTGGTTTAAAGGATTGCGGGTGCTGCCCCCAATCGCCCGGAGCATGTGGAGGATGGAAATTTTTAAAGTGTTTTCCACGTCCCAAAGAGACGGGGTTTACGGGGGGAGACCAAACTGACATGCCCAAAGCCCGCCAGGGTGGGGCGGGGAAACAGGGGGTGGGTTTTTAAAGGGGGAAGGGGTTGGGGTGGTCAGGGCTCGAGCCTTCCGCCCGAAAGGCCCGTCCAGAATGGTCCAGCGCTTTTGAAATTTTTGGGCGACAAAATTTCATGACTGTGCCCCAAACAAAAGGGGGTGCCCCCAGCCTACCCATCTTAAGGGGGGCCAGCAGTTTTGACCGTTATCTCACACCACCTTTTCCTGGCACAAGGGGTTTTTGTCACCCAAAACAGCGCTCGGGCTCGTTTGAAGAGCCGTTTCCCCAAAACTCCCGACCCGTGTGTTGGCGGTCTCCAAAAGGGCAGGGTTAAATTTTTTAAATGGCCTGGTTTCTATGGGCCCCGGATGCCCCCAGAGGACCTTTTGGGGAAAGAAAACCCCGCACCAAACCTGTGGGTTTTTTGAGAGCGCGGCCGAAAACCTGAGGCCATTGTCACCACCAGAGACATCCAACCCCGCCACCCAGTGAGGGTTCACAGAGATATAGCGGCCCCTTGGGCCCTGCCCCCACTAGTATTGGGGTCGTGGTCAAATGGACCTTTTTCCGGAAAAAAGGAAAAACGCGCTTGAAATTTTAGTTTACACGGGGGTGGCCAGGGCAGGGACGGCTTTTCTGGAAAAGAAAAGCCTGCCGGGCCCTCTGGTAAATTTGGGGGGAGGGGAAGGGCCATGGCGGGGGCGGGAAAAACCCCTCTGTGTCCCCCAGACGGGGTTTGGCAAATTTTTAAGGCCAAAAAGCCTGGTAATACTGACATTCAAAGGGTTTTGGGATGGTTTGGGGGTTTAAAATGTTTTTCTGCTCCCCCAAAACCGGGGAGACAGAAGGCTGGTTTCTAGACTGGCTTTCTGTACGGCGTTTTCAGGTGTCAAAAATGGTAGGATGGGGCTCCCGGTGGTGGGTGGTGGTACTTGGGCGCGGTAGAGGCTGGGAAACGGAGGTTTATCCCTTTTATCAATTTAATTTTTTGGGGAGAAATGGGGGAAACTGGGAAAAAACGTTTTGGTGGGGGGGGGGCGGGGGGGTAAAAGGAGGAGGGAAGACGGAGATAGTTTGGGTTTTGAATTTGTAGGTTTGGAAAAAAACCTTTGGGCCCTTCCCGTGTGGGGCCTTTTTTTTTGGGCCCAAAAGGGTTTAACTTATGGCCCCTTTCCCGGCTTGGGGAATTGTGACAGGGAAAGGTTGGTGGTGGTTTTAAAACCCAAAATTCGTTGCCTCTAATGATGGTTTTCGGCAAAAAGGGGCATTTTGACATCGCTGGGTGAATCAGAGGCTTGCTTGAAAAAGGCCCCGGTTGAGGGGTCCTGGAAAACCTTTTTGATCTGCGAAAGGGGGGGGGAGCGGGGGGGTTTTCCGGATCATGGCTGGCGGGGAAACATTTTCGGGCTTTTTTGCGGCCACCCGCTCCCTTTTTTTAGGCGGGGCCCGTACCGAAAACTACCCCCCCCCAGTTTTCCTCCTCGTCCAGGTTGAAAGAAAAACGGCCCCCCCGCAAGCCAAAATTTTTCCCTGCTTTTAAAAGAACCACCCGTTTGGGTCCGCAATGTCGTCAAACATCATCATCAAAAAAAAAAGGTGACTTCCTTGTCCTGACATTCTGCATCCAGGAGCTGGGGCACAAACCCAAATTTGGTCTTTCAAGGCTTTTCCAAAAACCCCGGGAGGATTTTTGCCCATTGACGGCTTTCTTCTCCTCCTCTGATGGGATCAGTAAAAATGGGCGTCAGAGCAGACCAAAAATTTATCCTCTTGGCCTCTTGATCTTTTAAAATGCCTTCTAATCCCAACTTTCATTTTTTCATCAAAGAGGTCCCTTAAAAAAAATGGGGTTTTCCACAGGGGGGTGGGTACCGAGTTGACATTTGGGCTGCCCTTTGCCTTTTATGTTTGGGCAAAATGTGAAAGATGATGGGTGACAAAAATTTGTGGCCGTGACGGGAGGACGGGAGGTAAGACTGCTGGATGCAGGTTGAAATTAAAACCCCTGAAAGAAAGATTGGAGAGTGTTTGTTAATGGGATTCCAGGGGCATTTACCCACGATGAAGGCCCGACGGTCCTGCAAACCCACGATCCGCTGGGTTGCGTGTAGTCGCCCCGCCTTTGGGAAAGGGGCAAACCCTTTCTCGTACCTTCCCCCTGTCCTACACCCCCCTTTGCTCTCTTACCACCCCGCATTTCGCTCCCTGTTTCAGAAAGATTAAAAATTTAAAAAGGTAGGGGAAAAAGTTTTTGACAGTCTCTTATTAAAAGACCCTTTAAAAACAGCTTTTTTAAATCCCCCTAATTTCCCACAGCCAAAATAGGGGTTTGAAAAATGAAAAAGGGTTTTTGTGAATTTCCTTTGAAATGCGATCTGGTGGAAGGGAAACCCTTTTGACAAATTTAACAGTTTTCTTCCTTCAGTCCCCGGGTTTTTCAAAAATGCCCAGTGGGACTAGGAAAATTTAAGTTTTCAAAAAAATATCTTTCAAATGCTCTAAACTGCGCCAAAATGAGAACAAAAGAGCACAATTAAAAAATATTCAGAAGTTACACGGGTGGAGCAGAGGATGAGATAGGAGCTTAGTGAGTTAGCCCAAAGGGCTGAGCTCCAAAAAACGGGCCCCCCATAAGGGCCCGAAAAAACATAAAAGGGGCATATATAAAAAACGGCTCCCTTTCCTTTTCCCCAGATGGCGCTATCCTCCGGTTAAAAGAACCATCCCGTTTTCCCGGACTAAATTTCCCGAGTTCGGGGAGAAATTTCCCGCCTGCCTAGCTGCGGCGGGGGAAAGCCGCCCTTTTTGCCCCCCGGCCCCCTTTCCCCCTTTGCCCTCTCAGTGCCCTTTCCCCTGGGCTCCCGCATCCACGAGCACTCCCGCAGAGGGTTCCTGGATTTCATCTGCTGCCCACACCCCCCCGGTCCCGTAATCGCTGCAGTAAGCTCGTTTGCCCCACAGCTGTGAAAAAACTGTTTCGGGGAGTTGTGGGCCCCGATCTAAGCTTCGGCGCCTCTTTTTACATCAGTGGGGAAAGCCCCCCCTCCTCAGAAAAGGGAAGGGTCTTTTCCTTTCAGCCCTTTTAACTACAGGGCAGGGCCGGCTCTCCCATTGGGCTGGGTAGGCAGCTGCCCGGGGGCCCCTTCAGGAGTCAGTGTAAGAACAAGCTTGTCATTTTTCATTTAAAAACAACAGAGGCTGATCCGTCTCTGCTTTCACCTCTGTCCTGCCTGCGCGGCATTAACTCAGAGCTGACAATGAAAGCAGGACCACAGCACGTCACCCCCCCCCCCCTCCCTAGGAGTCTCTTCCCCCGCCTGGAAATGTAAACACAAACTTCTTCACTTCCTCCCTCCCCCCCTCATCATGTCTCCCTCTCTATCCCCCCTTACCTCCCGGCTGGCTCGCAGTTACCTCACTGTGGCCGCCAGACAGTGACTCTATCAAACTGCACCCCTCCTCTGGGTTGGGACCATACATGCCAACCCTCCCGTTTTTGGGGGGGGGGTCCCGCTATTTGGGGTCCCCTCCCGCCCTCCCGGGGGTGTTGGCATTCCTCCCGCCGCCAGCTGGGGGCGGGGGCTCTTTAAATGGCCGCGGCGACAGAGTAGCGCTAGTGCGCTACTCTGGCGCCGCCGGGCCGCTCCTACAGGCGGGTGAAGCGGCCACTGCGCCCGCTTCACCCGCCCGGAATCTCGCTGTGCAGGGAGAGGCAGGAGGGATCGCTCCCTCCTGCCTCCTCCCTGTATGTCCGACGCCGGTGTGTGCGCCGCAATACAGGTCAGTGGCGCAGGGGAAGTGACGTGCGGCTGCAGGGGAGTGACGCGCGGCTGCTCTCATTTCCCCCTGCATCGCTGAGGAGATCGGTCGGGAGCTGGCAGCACTGCAGGAGCCTGGTGAGGTAAGTGGATTTTATTATTTTATTTTATTAGCTATAGGGGGGGGCTCTGCTGGCAACAATGGGGGCACTACCTGGGAACAATGGGGCTCTTCCTGGCAACAGAGGGGGCACTACTTGGCAATAGAGGGGACATCTACCTGGCAACAGAGGGGGCACCACCCGGCAACAGAGGGGACGTCTACCTGGCAACAATGGGGGCACTACCTGGCAACAGAGGGGACATCTACCTGGCAACAGAGGGGACATCTACCTGGCAACAGAGGGGGCACTACCTGGCAACAGAGGGGGCACTACCTGACAACAGAGGGGACATCTACCTGGCAACAGAGGGGGCACTACCTGGCAACAGATGGGGCACTACCTGGCAACAATGGGGGCACTAGCTGGCAACAATGGGGGCACTACCTGGCAACAGAGGGGGCACTAGCTGGCAAACAATGGGGGCACTAGCTGGCAACAATGGCACCTACCTGGCAACAATGGGGGCACTACCCGGCAACAGAGGGGACATCTACCTGGCAACAGAGGGGGCATCTACCTGGCAACAATGGGGGCACTACCTGGCAACAGAGGGGGAACTACCTGGCAACAGAGGGGGCACTACCTGGCAACAGAGGAGGCACTAGCTGGCAAACAATGGGGGCACTAGCTGGCAAACAATGGGGGCACTAGCTGGCAACAGAGGGGGCACTACCTGGCAACAATGGGGGCACTACCTGGCAACAATGGGGACATCTACCTGGCAACAGAGGGGACATCTACCTGGCAACAGAGGGGGCATCTACCTGGCAACAGAGGGGGCACTACCTGGCAACAATGGGGGCACTACCTGGCAACAATGGGGGCACTAGCTGGCCACAGAGGGGCACTAGCTGGCAAACCATGGGGGCACTAGCTGGCAACAATGGGGGCATCTACCTGGCAACAATGGGGCACTACCTGGCAACAATGGGGCACTACCTGGCAACAATGGGGACATCTACCTGGCAACAGAGGGGGCATCTACCTGGCAACAATGGGGGCCCTACCTGGCAACAATTGGGGCAACTACCTGGCCACAGAGGGGGCATCTACCTGGCAACAGAGGGGGCACTACCTGGCAACAGAGGGGGCACTACCTGGCAAACAATGGGGGCACTAGCTGGCAAACAATGGGGGCACCTACCTGGCAACAATGGGGGCACCTACCTGGCTAACAAAGGGGGGCACCTACCTGGCTACAAGGGGGCATCTACCTGCCTGTAAGGGGCACTACCTGCTTATGGGGGGTTACTACCTGGCTATAAGGGCATCTACCTGGCTTTCTTCCAAAGCCGTTTTGCAGTTAGGTGGAGTGGGTGTGGCTTTTTGAAGGGGGCGTGGCATACTGGGAAAGATGGGCGTGTCCATGCAAATTTTTGCCGCGCGCGCTACGCGCGCCGCCGTCTGGAGTCTCCTGCTTTTTCATTTTCAAAAGTTGCCAACTATGGTTGGGACATCCCACGAAGGTACAGGGGCTTTATGGGGCAGAGACATGGTCAGGATAGCTGACCACATGCTGTATCATACAACAACATCATGTGGTGGGCAATTCTGTGCCCCCCAGGCCACACAGCAACTCATAAATTCTATAGACTGCTGCATGGCCTTGGGCACAGGATGGCTGACCACATGATGTTGTTATAGGATATAGCATGTAGTCAGCCATCCTGTACCTATTAGATTCCACAGCTGCTGCAGCAATACAGCAAGGTATTGCTGGATTATACAATCCTAATCACAGATTGGGATTTAAAAAAAATAAATAAATAAATTGCAAATTAAAAAAATCTACACAAAACCTCAGATCACCCACTAAAAAAGCACTGTATTTAGTAAAGAAAAATGACACTAACCCTTTAAGTCCCTGGTGCCTGAAAAGGCCTTAATGACACAACAACATTTTGTATTTTTGCCTCCCTGCATTTCAACAGTCATAACTTTTATTTTTTCTATTTTGCAGTTGTGCGAGGAATTGTTTTATGCAGGATATATTGTATTTTTTTGGGGGATAGTTTTTTTT
>JAODAL010070314.1:0-15972 GCA_025379985.1 Phyllomedusa bahiana | reverse complement strand
AGGGGGGTTCCCTCCCCGGGCCCCATAGCCCTTATTTAGCGGGCGTATACGCCGCTAAAAAAAGGACTGTCGCTTATTCCCCCATAGAAAAAATTTGGTTATGTCTCCTCTCCCTGCTGGGCGATACGCCGAGGGGGGAGAAAGTGCAATAAATTTAAGGGGCGTATAGCACCGTTTGGTAATGCAAGTCTATGGGCCCCTGGCCACACGGCGTAATTGCGGGGCGTAATTACGCCCTGCAAATAAGCCGTGTGAACCTAGCCTTAGTGAAAAAAGATCAGTTTAGCTCTAATGCCACAGGAGAAAATTTAAAAATAAAAGACATCTTTCTTGAAATAGCACCCATGTCATCTATTTGATTACATGTTCGTGAAAGTAATTATTATATATATATTAAAATATATATATATATATATTATAATTTTATATATATATATATATAATATATTTTTAAGGGAGGACAAAGGGGATTGTGGTGGACAGAGATATTTTGTCACCAAGGACCCTGGCACTAGTGAGGTGAAAACCTGTGATTTCACGTGTCAGCGGCGTAGGTTGCTGACACACGTTTGTTGGTATATTTGCACAGCAAGTATTTCTGGGCCTGGTTTTCACAGCAGCAGTCATAGAGTTGGGGGGGGTGGACTCCCTCTCACATCCTCCGGTTCCAGGCCAGAATTTGGTTGCTCTATGAAACCTGGAGATAAGGTGGGAGGGAGTGTGATTGATTGTTGTGATCTGGGGTGAATTGTTGTGTCGCAGAGTTCCAGTGAACAGAGTAAAACGCCAGTCTAGTGGAGACAGGGAAGCCTGGGAGGCTTTTTGGGGGACACAGGACTGTAAGGTAGGTTCACACGGTTTAAACTGGGGGGGTAAATTTCGCCCGCAATTACGCGCGGGAGCGGGGGAGTGAGCGGTGCAGTGAGCGGGGGGCCGGCACTTGCCCGTCCCATAGACAATCACTGATAGCGGCGCGTATACGCCGCTAGAAAGTGACATGTCAATTATCTCCCCCCTCGGCGGCTTCGCCGGGCAGGGGAGAGGGAGACGATATCCATAGTTCTCTATGGGGAACTGTGAATTACCGTAATGACTGGGACGGTTTTCAGCCCGAAATTTGGCGCACTACGGCACGTAATTACGGACCGAAATTTCGGCCCATTTTAACCCGTGTAAAACAGGGCCCTAAGTGTCCCACACGGACTTTTGTAAGACTGTTTTTGTTTTACTTCGTTTTGGCTGAATTTAAAGGGCCCACTTTTTATGTTGCTGTATTTTTTAAGGTTTGAAATAAACGCCTGTTTGCCTGAACAGATGAAAAGACTGGTCCTGTCTTACCACACCACCGAGCTGATCCCTTACAATATATATATATATACACACACACATCCAATACATATATATATATATATATATATATATATATATATATATACACACACAGATACACACGTGTGTGTGGTGGTATGTTATATATTTATATATTTTTATTACACATTTTATGTGTGTGTGTGTTATATATATATTATATATTTTACACACACACATTTTGTGTGTGTGTATATGTTATATACATATATATATTTTATGTAAATATATATATTTTATTAATATATATAGATATATATATAGATATATATATATATATATATTTATTTATTTTTTTTATGTCAGAGCGACCTTAGGCGGTTGCATGGTGCTGCCACTAGGTGACGTATGTCAGGAGACCTGCTAGAAACGTGCCACCTAGGGCTTGGTCGCAGTGGGGGAAGCCAGTGATTGTCTGTCAGCAACACTAGGTTGCTGACACCTGTACGTGTACCTGATGCCTAGCTATTATGGGCTGGTTTTTCCCAGATCAGCTGCAGTTGGGTGGGTGGCTGTTCCCACGTTCCAGGTCCAGGTTTTACCAGGCCTATAAAAAGCCTTTCCCTCCAGGTGATCACGCGGCGTGGTCTGCTACCTGATTGTGGAGAAGCAGAATAGCTGACTAGAGACTCTGGCCCCAGAGGCTTGAGCAAAGCCAGGAACCAGTAGAGACTGGTAAAATAGTGTGTTTATGTGGCTGAGTGGTAGGTTCAGACCACAGGTACAGAGGCTCTCTATAGAGTTAAGTCAGTGGCTAGACAGCCTAGGGTTTTGTTTGTTATGTGTTTCCAGAGCCTCAATAAAGCTGGCTGAGGCCAGTGTTAAACTGAAGCCTGGTGTCTGAGTGCCAATTTGCTTACCAAAGCGGCGATCCAAGAGCCAAGTACACCCGAGGCGGTCCAGGAGGGCGTCCAACCGTGAGCATCACAATATATGTATATATATTATATATGTATGTATGCAGGACAAGTACAAAGCTATCAAAAAGAATAAGTAATCATCTAATGTGAACCATGCAAAAATGCTACATAGCTTACCGAAACACTTTGTCACCTGTCATGCAGGGAAGACACTGCTATTCTCAGACCAGCCGATTGATCAAATTCTAGATGATGTCCCTGAATCAGAGATTGGCAGAGAGAAAAAAAACTCAATGGCATCATCCAGGCTTAATGAAATGCAGGACTTCATCGACTGATTGTATAAAAAATCTTCCTCCTCTCTATAGGGATGGAGAAGTATCTCTACTTTTGGTATAATAGGAGCTTTCTTTCAGTAGTTATCTAAAATAAGCTCTAGGTTTATTCCTCCTTTTTTTGGCTTCATGATGAGAATAACTTTACGAACTTCGTTCAGTAAAGAACTGCTCCTTTGTTAGTTACTGCTCAGTAAGAGCACCTCGTAAGCTCATTAGTTTTCAATTAGAAATTACGTTTAAGGAGATTCCTAAAACAGCTTATGTTCATCCCGAGAGGAATCTCTGTAACCTCCCTTAACCCCAGAGTCTTTTCTATTCCGGAGTTTTTATATTGTGTATCATTTAAATTTTATATGTTTTTAGAGTTAACGTATAAGATGTATAATACAATAGGAGTGTAATACTGGATATATCATTTCTAATATGTTATTCGGTGCATAAGAGACATTTTAGCGAATAGACCTCAGTTTCTTGTGCCAGATTTACGTTCGCGCCCTTTTTTCTAATAATTAAACCCAACTGTACTATGGGATTGTGTGAGCCTGAGGAAGCGAACCAGTAGTGTTCATGAAACTCGTTGCTTTTATTATATAAATATGATTGTGCTAATAAAGCATATTGTGGAAACAGTTCAAACTCTCATTACTGCTCTTATTCTTTCTCGTCTTGACTACTGTAACTCCCTGCTTATTGGTCTCCCTCTCTGTAAACTCTCCCCTCTCCAATCTGTCCTGAAGGCAGCAGCCAGGCTTGTCTTTCTTTCCAGCCGCTGTACTGACGCCTCTACCCTGTGTCACTCGCTGCACTGGTTGCCCATCCAGTACAGAATTTCAGCATAAAACTAATTACTTTCACCCATAAAGCTCTTCACAGCACTGCACCCCCATACATCTCCTCCCTCATCTCTGTCTACCACCCTACCCGGTCTCTCCGCTCAGCTAGGGACATCAAACTACCGACCACGATGATCCGAACCTCCCATGCCCGTCTTCAAGACTCTGCACGTGCTGCACCCATTCTCTGGGACATCCTACCACGTACCATCAGGCACAATCCTAGACTTCGCAGTTTTAAGAGTGTCCTGAAAATACATCTTCTTAGGCAGGCCTACCATTATCCCTAATTGCTAGCCCCCACCTTCTATCACACACATTTCTGTCACTCCCTACACTAGGGCACTCTCAGGCACTTATCTGTATATAGATGTACTGTCATGGTGGCAGGGTCACCCAATTTTTATGTAAACCTCCCCATATTTATAAAACAAGGCTGGACCATTGGAAATTTAGCACTTCTCCCCCGTTGTCTCCCCCAGGCACCCTCATAGATTGTAAGCTCTTGCGAGCAGGGCCCTCACACCTTGTATCTCATCTGTAAGTAGCTTTCACTTTGTAATGTCTGTCTTTTGTCTGTAATTATACCCTCTACAGTGTAAAGTGCTGTGGAATTTGTTGGCGCTATATAAATACAGATTATTATTATTATATACATTTTTTATTTGGATTTTATTTTATTTATTTCGGTCCGTAATTACGCGCTGAAGTGCGCCAATTACGGGCCGAAAACGGCCCATTCATTACGGTAATTCACAGTTCTCATAGAGAACTATGGATTACGTCTCCTCTCCCCGCGGCACTGTTTTTCATTCATTTAGATGCCGCGGCCATCTTGGCCGTGCTGTCTAAGGGGCTACGAAGTCGGTGTACGAAGTATCAAAGTCCCCATAAAGAGGTTTGCGAATGAAGGGGCTACCCGAGTCCCCATCGCCGTACCAACCACCTATAATGTGTATCGTTTTAATTTTATATGTTTTTAGAGTTAACGTATATATGTATAATATGAGTGTAATACTGGCTATATCATTTCTAATATGTTATTTGGTGCGTAAGAGACATTTTAGCAAATAGACCTCGGTTTCTTGTGCCAGGTTACGATTGCGCCCTTTATACTAATACTTAAACCTAACTGTACTATGGGATTGTGTGAACCTGAGGAAGTGATCCAGGAGTGTTCATGAAACGCATTGTTTTTACTATATAAATTTGATTGTGCTAATAAAGCATATACATTTTTATTTGGATTTTATTCCTAGTGTTATGCTTTATATATTTTGCACATTTTTATCTGAGCGCTGATTTGCACTATCACTTTCGGAAATCCACTTGATGGCCTACATTTGGAGATCCGTTTCCGTTATTATCATATCACCCTATATATCACAGAGCTCATATACGAATACAGGTCGTTTTTTTCTATTAAAGTCTATGGGCTGCCTGAACTATCATATTTTCAGCAATTTTGGAATCCTAAAACTGCCAAAAATACGATCGCTTTTCTATGCCGTGGAGACATAGCCTTAAAGGAGTTTTCTTGCTACAAAGATCATATCTGTAATGATGGGGGCAGTAAAAATAAGCGCTTTTGCAATTGATTTGCATTACCTAAATCATTTAGTATAGCATATATGAGCTAATCTGTGCGTCTAGAGTTATATCTGCAGCCTGGGGTCAGCCATGCCCCCTTTGCTATGATTGGCTGACTGATATTTAGTTCAGCCCTGTTGGGACATGCCCCCTGTGCTGTGATTGGCCACCTGCACTCTGTGCTTACTCCCCTCTGAGCTGTGGAAAATGAAAGTGAAACTATCTGCCTCAGCTTGTTGTGATGACTGTGCCTGTATAATAAAGGCTAAAAGATATATCAGCAGCCATCTATAGTCACTACAAACGGTCTAAAAGGACATAAGAATTTTGTGGAACAGCATTTCTGCTACTATGAAATATATGAAAAAATTTGGTGTCATTTTTTGATAAAAAACTGTAAATGCCTACCTACTGTGGAAAGGGGTGACCCCAATTAAGTGGAACCTCGTACTGATACCTTCTTGGGGTCTGTTCAGCCTCCAAAAATTTCAGGAGAGAAATTACAGCTATAAACCTATTATTAAAAGCTTGTGTAGGGGGGTGGGGTGCAAAAACCCAAGATGGGAACCAGCCTCCCTTTTTAAAAAACAGTAAAAACCAAAAATCTGATCTGCCACCCTTTTTTCCCCCACGGTTCCCACCGAAGGGGGGTCCCTTTTGCTGGGGGTTTGGACTTACAGTTTTGATCAAAAATGTAAACAAATTTTTTCATAGTAAAAGCTGTCTGAACTCCTCTATGCTCATCTCCCGGCTCTATGTGAAGGATCTGGGCAATTACTGAGTCTCTAGCTTCTAGATTCACGACCTCATAAAACAGCCCTTACCCTATGCGGGGGTAATAAGAACCCAGGGCCCCATGCAAATTTTTGGAGGGGGCCCCACCCCCCCCCCTCCCGACCACACCATGTACCGGACATGTGTTAGTTAATGTAATAATAAGGGGCAATCCTCCCCCAAAACATTCCCCCTCATACTGCTCCCAATAAAATCCCACTACACCAAAGCCAAATTCCCAATAACGCTATTCAAAAGGCCCTGTTATACCGCCAGAACATGACCACAAATTCCCCCCACTAGTGATGAATTTTTACCCCTACACTATTATGATCAGTACACAAAGACCAACTTTTTTAAATAATAAAAATTTATATTAAAATAAGTGACCATAAATGGTATTTACTATGTACACGGCTTGCGATGTTTTTAACCACCAAAGGGACCATATAGGGGGTAGACACCAGGTCACAGGCTCTGCAGACTGGTTTATAACCCCCAAAACAGTGACCATATAGTGGTAGATAGATGTACACGCCGGCAGAATATTAAGTGATCGTGCATTTTCCTTGGAAACTATAGGTGACGTCCTTTGCCAGTCGTTGATTTCCCCCCTTTTTGCGTGGTCCAGTCCGCCACTTGATGAATCCCCGGGACCCACTTGTCCCTGCAGATTTGGGACAAAAATTTTAGAATCTGACTTTTCCAGTCCCTCCCCCCCTGGCTATTGGGGCCCTTTTGGGGCGGGCGGGGTTTAGGTTAGGATTAGGGGCCCCCAAAAGGCAAGGTTTGGGGTAGCCAATAGATCCCCAATAGGCAGGAGGGTTTAGGTGGGATAATGGGGCCCCAAATGGGAAAGGTTTATTTCCCTTTGAGTGCCCAAATGGAGGCAGGGTTTAGGTAGCTTAGGGGCCATACAGGTAGACGGGGTTTAGGGGGGGGCTATAGGGGCTAAAAAGGGGGTTTAGGTAGCAAAAGGGGCCCCATATAAGTAAGGGGCAGGCTTGGGGGGGTTTTCGGCAGGCTTGGGGGGGATACGCGGATATGGGGTTTGTAGGGGGCAGGCATATGGGGGCTGTACGGGCAGGCTTTTGGGGGGGCTGATAGGCGGGCGGGGCATTAGGGGGCTTATAGGCGGGCAGGCAATGGGGCCCTGTATAGGCAGGCGGCATAAGGGGGCTGTTGGGCAGGCAGGAATAGGGGGCTGTAAAGGGGGCAGGATTGGGGGTGTATGGGAGGCGGATAAGGGGGCTGTATGGGCGGCAGGCATTTGGGGGTTTTTAGGCAGGGGATTAGGGGGTGTGTGGCAGGCAGGTAATGGGGGGGTGTATGGCCCGGCGAGCTATGGGGGTATAGGCAGGCCAATGGGCTATGGCAGGCATTTGGGGGTAAGGCAGGAAATTTGGGGGGTTGGCAGGCATTGGGGGGCTATAGGCAGGATATGGGGCTAAGGAGGCTTTGGGGGTAAGGCAGGCTATGGGGGGCTATAGGCAGGCATAGGGGGGCTAAAGAGGCTAGGGGGGGTATAGTAGGCTTTATGGGGGGGCTATGGGCAGGGCATAGGGGTATAGGCAGGCAAAGGGGGGTTTTATGGGCAGGCTTTGGGGGGGCTTGGCGGGCTTATGGGGCTATAGGCAGGCTATGGGGGTATAGGCAGGCATATGGGGGTTTTGGGCAGGCTTTAGGGGGGGTATGGCAGACTAGGGGGGGCTTGGCAGGCTAGGGGGGCTATAGGCAGGATAGGGGGGGGTATGGAGGACATGGGGCAAGGAGGATATGGGGGGCTAAGGGCAGGCATTGGGGGGTAAGGTAAAGGCTTTTTGGGGGGGCTTTAGGCGGGCATAGGGGGGGTATGGGCAGAATATGGGGGTATAGCGGGTTTTTGGGGGGGCTTGGCCGGCATAGGGGGGGTATAGGCGGGCATAGGGGGGCTATAGGCGGATATAGGGGCTATAGGCATTTTAAGGGGGGCTTCAGGCAGGATTGGGGGTATAGGCAGGCTTTGGGGGGGGGCTTAGGCAGGATATGGGGGGCTAAGGAAGGCATAGGGAGGGTATAGGGGCATTTTGGGGGGTAAGGTAGGCAAATGGGGGGCTATAGGCAGGCTATGGGGGATTAGAGATAGGGGGGGGTATGGCGGGATAGGGGGGGCAAAGGGCAGGCTTTGGGGGCTATGGGCAGGGGGGGGGCTAAGGCAGGATAGGGGGGCTATAGGCAGGCATATGGGGGGGGGGTTAAAAGGGGTGCTATGGGGGGTTTTCCCGGCATTTGGGGGGCATAGGCAAAATTTAGGGGGTTAAAGGCAGGCTTGGGGGGGTATAGGTGGATACGGGGGGGGCTATGGGCAGGCATATGGGGGGTATGGGCAGGTTTGGGGGGTATAGGTGGGATAGGGGGGGCTATGGAGGCATTGGGGGGCTATGGCGGGCATGGGGGGGGGGATAGGTAGGATTTTGGGGGGTAAGGTAGGCATATGGGGGGCTATGGCGGCATATGGGGGGATGGCAGGCATAGGGGGGGCTATAGGCGGGCATATGGGGAAAAAAATAAAAAAAAACCTTACAAAGCCCAAACCCCTCCCCCGTTTGCGGCCCGCTCGGGGGTTTCCGCTCTGCGGGGGGCTCTAAACTGGGGGGGGGGCCCTGGTCAGCGGGGGCGAGGGGGGGGGGGGCGCGGGGGATGTACGTCCCACCGCGTTGGGCGCCCACATGACCGGGGGCCCGGCGGGGGGAAGGGAAAGAGCGGAGCGATGGTGCTCCGCCTGCTACTACCGAGCAGCGCTGCCTCTGAACGCTCGGGCCGGGGGGCCCAGGAGCGGCTTACCGGGGTTGCGGGACGTGGTAGCAGCTGCCCCGGGGCCCCCGAAGCGCGGGGGCCCCCGTACAACGCTCCCCCTGCTACCCCGGTAGTTAGCCCCGCCCCTATGAAAACACAGCCTTATACACTGTTCCCCACCCATAAAAACCGCCTTTAAAATACATTGTTCCCCTTTACCCCTGTGGGAAAACGGGGGGGAGCAGGGTGAAAATTTCCATTTATTTAAAATCAGTTTAGGCTGTAGTAAAACTGTTTACCCAGTGCAGGTTTGTTTGGTTACAAGGGGTTGTGGAGGAGGTGACGCTCTGAGACGAAAAAAGAAAATTGCAGGAGGTTTTGCGGGGCTATGAACCCCCCTCCCTTCCACTGTCACACAAAATGATGATTCACCAGTCTTCTTTGAGGGAAGACCCACCTATGTGAGGAAACAAGCCTACTGGGAGGGGAGAGACAACCTGCTGGAAGGATTAACCCCCTGGGTTTTTAAGCTGTTTTAAAAACAAAACACTCAATCTGCGAAAGCTTGTGATGAGAAAACCCCTTTAATACGCCAACATTAGAGTTTTGCTATCGGTTTCCCATACATTCAATTGTAAGGGCCGATGGCAAAAAAAAAAAGAGAACCGATTGCGGTTTTTGTGCAAAACGTGTCAAAAATCGTGGTTGTGCATCCGTCAAAAAATAGTCGACTGTCGGACGGTTTTAATCTGATGCCATGTAGACATAGCCATAATGCGTAGCTGGCACCCACCCCATATGCAACGCGCTGCATATGCAACTGATCGCACACCATGTTTCCTTGGCTTGCGTCTGCCATACATAAACAGCCAATGTTTCTCATTGTAGACAATCCTACGACGTAAACACAGCAGCAGAAACCTCCTTTATGTGCTGATGATTTGTTACAGTGTATCAGTGCAGGCTTTATTTATTATATTTGTGCTGCACATTTGGCAAACACCCTTGTAAAATCTTCTGAATTATGCAGCTGTAAACCACAAAGTTACATTGACTGCTATAAAACAAATGAATGTAAACCCAAAAGCCTCACTGATGTGACGAGGTGTCAAACCATCTGATGTCTTTATTTTTCCATTGACGTGTAACCTGATCACCACTAGGTGTCAGTGTTGTACTGTAATCCCCATTGATGGCCATTGCTTTATCGCTGTGTTATGCTATGTTGCACTTTGTGTAGATTCTCCCTCAGGATTTATTCTCTCTTTTTTTTTTTTTTTTTTTTTTTTTTAGTAATAACATTTTTGGGATTTCTTAATTAAATTGTTTTTTTTTTGCATAAAAAGGAGTGGGGGTTTGGGATTAAATGATAGGGAAAAGTAGGGACAAGCACACCTGGTTAGGACCCTCGAATTTACATAGGAGGTTGGTTATGTACAAATTGATAAAGCAGAAAATTTGGAAACAGAAATAATTTCTAAATGTATGCTAGAATCTTTAATGTATGTTACATCATATCATGTAGTAGATAGGATTGCAAAATGCACTTTACTATCTTTCTTTTGTAGTTTATACAAACATTTTCAAATGATTATAGTTTATTGTCTTTATTGACGTTTAAACTCTTTTCTTTCAATTAATTTTCTTTTTCAAAAAAAAAAAGGGTTTTATACCAAACCAAAATTTTTGTTGATAAATTTGAGCAAGGGAAAACTTGTGGTCCTAAAATGGCACCATGTTAGGGGAAAAACTTTAAAGGGTTTTGCCCAAAAAGTGATTTCCCCAGCTAACAGGCTGAAAATTGAGCCCGGCCTGAAAAAGGGGCGTTGTGTTTTGTTTTTAAAAAAAAAATGTCCTCTGTGCGTCATAGTGCCACCCCCCCATGCATTCCAAACAACATTGTTTTGTAAAAATAACACAAATAATATGTGCACAAGTTATGGGGTTTTTTTTTCTCCCACTTACTGCTCAGGAGAGAAGATTAGTCCCGGCAAAGGGGGTTTCTTTCATTCCCTTCAGGGAAAGGTTGCGGGAGGAGGGGAAAGGGGGGGGGGCTGAGCAGTAAGCCAAGGGACACTGATTTTTTCTAATAAAAAACATTTCAACCAGTGGTTTCTTACAGGAGACACAGGATAATTTTTTTCCGTCCCCCTTTAAAGCTGCAGGGGAAGGGGAGGGGGGTAAGAAGAGCTGAGGGGAGCATCTGCAAATTTTTACTCTGATAATTACATTAAACCAGTGGTTTCTATACGGAGCGGGAAATTTTTGTCCCCAAGTTTTTTGTTTGAAATTTTTTGGGAAAAGAAAAGGGGGAGAAGTTGTAAAGTTGGGGGTGTTTATGTAAAATGTTGGAAATTGGGGGATTAAAATTGGGTGAGTTGGTTTTTTTTTTTTGGTTTTTTAAAAAGTGTTAAATAATTTTTGGGGATAGTAAAAAATTGTTGGAAAATTTAAAATTTTTTAAAATAAAGGGGTTTGGAAAATTGGGGGTTATTTAAGAAAAGTTGTTGTTTAGAGTAAATTGGGGTAGGAGGAAAGGTTTTTTGGGTTTGGGGGATGGGGGAGAAGGGTTGGAGTTTAAAAAATTTTTAATTTAGAATTGGGAAAAAATTTATATGGTTTTAAATTTTTTAAAAAAGGAATTGGAGGATTTGGGTTTGGAGATTTTGAATTTTATTTTTTTGTTATTTTGATGTTTATTTTTTGTGGGTTTTAAATGTAGAATTGTTTTTATAGGAGGCGAAAGACTAGGCCTGTTTTTCGTCTTTAAAGTTTGTGTAGGCAAAGGGGGATTTTTAGGGGGTTGTTCCGGATTTAAACACTTTCCTGGGATTTTGCCATGGTTTTAAACACTGTGCGGGGATTTTCAAAATTTTCTAACTTAAAAATTCGAGTTAGTGACATCTTACAATTCGGCACATTTATATAGTTTGATAAATATGCAAGAAAACACTTAAAGGGGGGTATCGTACAAAGTCATGTCTCAATTATGGGGAAAATAAAAAAAAAGCCTTTTTTAATTGGTTGCATTTCCCCTACTTGGTTTTAGCGATTAAAGCTTTTTTTTAAATCTATATTTATTTTTGTGGATAGTCGGGGCAAGCCCCCCTTTTCTGTGATTTTTTGTCGGGGAAAAAAACCCCTTGGGTCCCCCCTAGCACACACCCCGCACTGTGATTGGTGGCGACATTTCATTCGCCTTTGGGTACGCCCCGAAAAGCCCCTGTGCTGTGATTTGGCTGCCCGCACCTCTGTGTTTACCCCCCTCTGAAACTGTTGAAACCAAAAGAAAACCCAAGGGCTGTGTCTTTAACTCTCCCCGCTCTGGGGGGAATGATCTGGGGAATTATGGTGTTTAACTCAAGATCCCCCCCATTAAACCGTGTTTTCATCCTCCCGTCCCCCCATATAACACAGTTTTGCCGATAAAGGGGAGGGGGGGGGGGGGCATGTGATTCCTCCCTATACCATTCACCGTCTCCCGTTGGTAACGAAGGGGAGGAGGGAGGGCGTATCTTCCTCCAAGTGTTTCATCAGTTCAGGCTGTGTGTATAAAATGGGTTTTAGCCAGCAAGGGGCTTTTTACCGAAGGGCCCCTTGCAGACACTGAGAAGCATGAGGAGGCTGCAGATTCCCTTTTCTCCCGACTCCTTCTGCTTTGGCTGCCCACACACAATGATGGGGTCACAGCTTCAGTGAGGGAGAACACTCCTGGGGGGGCAAGCCACTGGCAGGTGAGGAAAGCCTGTTTTAGGGGGAGACTGGATTTCAAATTAATCTATAGAATTAGCCAAGGACGACAGTTCAAACGATAACACCCTTTAAACGCAATAAACCAAGTCAGTCCCCCTTCTGTGAAAACAACCCGTCCAGTTATGAATTAAACTGATTGTTAATCAGTTTTCCCCTTTTTGTGCAAAAAGAACAGAAAAACAGGTGGAATTATAGGCAATACAAGACAACCCCCATGAAAGGAGTGGTTCTGTAGATGGTGACCACAGACCATTTCTCTGTTCTCAGGGCTTTTGGCTGTTGTTTTGGTCACTTTTTCATTTTTTTTTGCTTCACCCCTAGAGGTAGCATGAGACAGTGTCCCCACAAACCAAGAATTTGGTCAGGCAATCAGCTCATCTAGGATGGCACATCAATGCGAGCTGTGGGAAGAAGGTTTCTGGGGTCGTCAGCCAAAAGCCTAGCAGTTTCCGGAGACAGGCAGGTACCCCAGGGATTGGGGGGGCTGTATGAAAGGGCAAAACCCGCAGCAGAAACCTCTTCCCCTTTGTGCAAAGGGGGAACAGGAGGTTTTTGTACCAAGCCCCGACCCCCAGTGGTTTCCCCAATTCGGCAAACAAAGCGGGGGAAAAAAACTTTATGTACTTTTTGGGCCCCCTAAAAAACAGGGGGGGGGATTGAAAAAATTGGTTATAAAGGGGGCTTTTGGATCCTGGACTGGGACAAGGGATAGTTACTGATTTACTGTAAAATTTTTATTTTTATCTCTCTCAACAATATTTGTTTTTTATATTATTGGAATTTATTGGTTTATGTTTATATCCATGTAATATGTAAGTATCTACGTTCGTTTTTTTTTAATATTGGCACTTTTACAAAAACCCGGGAAGGGGTTTAAGGGAAAAGGTTTGGGTACCCCCCCCCCCCCTTTTTTGTCTCTTCCTGTTTTCTTATTCACATGTATGAAGTTTTAGGACTTTAAAGCAACGTGCTTTTTAATTTTAAGTATCCGGAACAAGGGTAATCCCGAAAGGAGGCATGTTCGTAGCCTATTTTCACCCCCTGTATTTTTTATGCCTTTTTAAAAAAATTTTTTTCAGTCTTTTGCATAACCCTTTGCGGGATCAAACATTGTGCTTTGTTTTCCTCTTTTTTGGTTTCCGGGGCGGTCGTGGAAGGGGATCCGTGCACGCAATCTAATGGACTGTTTTTAAAAAGAGTCTTGGTTATTCACAATTGAAGGTGGCCGTGCCTCTTTGTTTGTATATTTATGGGGTTGCCTAATATCCATGTGTCTGCTCAAACGTCAGAAACGCTCTATAGGTGGTATAGCCCCGACATCCACAATCGGTGTTTTGCTTACAGCCCAACACTGCGGGGGGAATGGCATTTTTCCCAAGATGGCAATTTGACATTGGGGCCCTGTCTCTTCTGATGGGGCATTCACACGAGCACCTTGGGGCAGAGTCTGAGACCATGGGGAACTCACTGCCTCACACCTCCCGCGGACCGTTTTTCAGTTCTCAGTAAAGGTGTGGGAGGCATTTCTTTGCAGTACCGGGATGAGAGCCCCCGACCCATTGTGAGACCATATGCGGTCAGTGGGTCCTGGGTTTTTTCGTGGGACAATGCGAGGCCTCATGTGGCTTTAGGTGTCACGTTCCTGCGATGAAGGGTTTGATACTATGGACTGACCTGCCCCTTCCCCAGGCTTGAAAATTTAAACGAGAATCTGGACATCATTCTCGTTTCCATCCCACCCTCACCACATTTACCACAGGGTTACAGGGTTGACTGATGCTTTAATCGGGGGCTTGGAGGGTCCCTCAAACACCCCGCCCCATCAGGACATGTCCAGGCATTGTAGGGAAGGGCTACATTCACGTGGGGACACACATGCTCGGCCTCTCTGCTGCGCAATTTGTTACAAGGGGCAGTCACCATCCCTCTGCTTTGAAGCCCCATGGGCCCAAAGGGTTTCCTTTAACTGTTTTTTTTTAGACACACTTTGGGAGCCCCTAGTTTATTGGGAATAGGCTGCTCCTCATATTGGTCCATCTTTTACTTGCTTTACCTTTGTTTTACCACAGTAGCACAGCAACATTAAAAAATGTGCAATTTCAGAAAAACCCACCTTAGCCCGAAAGTACTGATCAACCCCCTTTTTTGCAATCTGTAAATCGCCTTTTTTTGCCCTTGACAGCAACGAGGAGTATGTTTTTTAAAAAGCCTATCCCACACCAACCCCCTCAGGCACATACTTCCTTAAGAGTACAGGTTTCCGACATAGTAAGGAATTGTTCGAATATTGTTTCTTGACTGGGTGTAACTTGGGGAGATGAATGAGTCAGATTTAAAAAGGCTCAATGGGCCAAAATAAACCTTATTAAACTGATATCATTTTTTTTTTGCATAAATTTAGGATTTTTTTTCCTTTGGAACTTGTGTACAGTTGTGCTCCCAAAATTTTTCAACCCCGGCAGAAATTTTTTCAGAAAATATGAATGATAACACAAAAAATTTTTTTTTTACTCGGTGTTGGGGTTGGGGGAAGCCTTTATCGTCAAACTACTGTGTTTTTTTTTTTTAGTCATAATGACAACCCAAAACATCCAAATGATCCTGATCAAAAGTTCACATACCCTGGTGATTTTTGGGCCCGATAACATTTCACAGAAGTTGACACAAATGGTTTGAATGGCTTCTAAGGCAATGTTCAAACGGCTTATTTTGGGACGGATTTCAGTACGGCGCGAATTACGAGCTGAAATCCGTCCCACTCATTAGGGGCTGTTCACACAGCTTATTTCGCCGCGGATTGGCGCCGTACTGCCCGCCGGTTTAGCGCTGCAGTACGGCGCCAATCCGTCCCCAGTAAATTATGGTAATCCACCGTTCTCATAGAGAACAGTGGATTCCGTCGATCCTTCCCGCTCGGCGAATCCCCGGGCGGGGAGAAACTGACATGCACATTATCCCGGCGCAATACGCGCCGTGGAAAAATGAAGTCTATGGGGCCGGCAGGCAGCGCCCCCGCACCCGCCCCTTATTCAAGCCGGAATTGCGAGCGCAATCGGGCTCGCAATTCCGGCTTGAATAAACCGTGTAAACCGGGGCTTACAGTAATTCACAGTTCTCATAGAAAACTATGGATTCCATCTCCTCTCCCCGCTTGCGAAATACAGCGTACAGGGAGAAAGTGACATGCCAATTATTCATGGCGCTATACGAGCCGTGGATAATGAATGTCTATGGGGCCGGCAGCCCCGCCTCCGAGCACACTGCGTAATTGCAGGCGAAATCCGTCCCGCAATTACGCCGTGAATAAACCGTGTGAACTTGGCCTAAAGGTAACATCCTCACCTGGGACCTGTTTGTGTGAAATCCGTGTGTGTGCATAAAAGCTGAGTGAGTTTCTGGGTCCTGCAGACTCTTGCATCTTTCATGCAGCCAGTGACCTTTCTGGATTGTGAGTCATGGGGGAAAATAAAGAATTGTCATCGATCTACGGGGAAAAAGGTAGTTGAACTGTATAAAACAGTAAAGGGAAACAAAATGATATCCAAGGAATTGATAATGTCAGTCAGCAGTGTTCACACTGTGATTAACAAATGGAAATCAGGGGTTTGTAAAACCAAACCACGGTCAGGTAGACCAACAAAAATTTTGGCCACAACTGCCAGAAAATTGTTCGGGATGCAA
>JAODAL010070313.1:0-15972 GCA_025379985.1 Phyllomedusa bahiana | reverse complement strand
GCCGGGAATGTCCCCACAGCAAGGATTTTTGGATGGTTTTTCAGACTGTTTGCGGTTTTAGAAACAGTCTGAAAACCTACAAGCAACGCTCCCCCATAGGGCATGTCCCCACGCCAAGGGTTTTCGGCCGGTTTTTCAGCCGGTTTGCGGTTGGTGCTTTATGGAAAACCCGTGCAGCAGTCCCCACTGCACGGGTTTTCCACCCGGCGGTTTTGCCGCCTGCTGTCCGCTCAAAAAACATTGAGCATGTTCATTCTTCTGTCCGGTTTCCGGACGGAATTGGAACACCTCAATGAGAGGGGGGAGGGCTGTTCCCCGCCCATCGCGGCGAAAAGCCGCCCCCCCCCCCCCTGGGGACCATGGGGACGGCCGCATAACAGGACAAATACCGGTCGGCAAACCAGCCGGTATTTGTCCTGTGCCGTGTGAACGCAGCCATAGACTTCAATAGAAAAACAGTTCAGCTGTCCCCACTGAACTGTTTCTCTGCCGGGCGGTTCTTCACACTCACGGTGGTCCGAAAAAAACATAGAACATGTTCATTCTTCCGAACGGTTTCCAGACTGAAAATTAACATTGGAGTCAATGTAAACCGCTCAGAAAGTGAATGCGGTTTTTGGGTGGTTTTTGTTTTTTGCAAAAGAAAGTGATGAATGATCCCAACTATGCTGGGTGTGTTTTTGCAGGTCCTTTTGCAATTTTTTGACCCAGGAAGGTCCTGAAAACCACTTCAGTGTAAATGAGAGTCTATAAATCCTCTTTTTAGCCTAAACTAACCAAATTTTTATGCTGTTAACATGCACATGTACTTAAAGTGAAAAAGTTGGCTTTGTGCATCATTGTTAAATTGTGGAGATCAAAAAAATCACCAGTCAGGAATATTTTTGCACTCAGTACACTTTTCAGCTTGAAAAACAGTCCAAAAACCACTTGGCAAACCGGGACAAAAACCGTTCAGAAACCAAAAACTGCTGAAAAATAGACCGTTTTTTGTGACAAAACAGTCCAAAAATCACTTGAAATGGACGGTTCTGCTGACTCAAAAACTGAGCTGTTTTTGTCCTTTGTCATGTGAACGCACCCTAGGGTGCATTCACACGGCAAAGAACATAAACAACTCTGTTTTTGCCTCATATTTCAAGCGGTTTTTGAATTGTTTTTGTCACTGTTTGGGCGCGTTCACACGGCACAGGACAAATACCGGCCGGTTTGCCGGCCGGTATTTGTCTGGTTTTGCGCCCGGCCCCACGGCCGCGGGGGGGACGGCTTTTCTCCGCGATGAGTGGAGAACAGCCCTCCCTTTGAACAACACATCTTCCATTCGGAAATCGGACGGAAGATAGTGCATGTTCAATGTTTTTCCGCCGGACCGCCGGCAACAAGACCGCCGGGCGGAAAACCTGTGCAGTGGGGACTGCTGCATGGGTTTTCCATAGAGCACAATTGTGCTCATTTTCGGCCGGTTTTTCAAGCGGTCTGAAAAACCGCAAACCGGCTGAAAAACCGACCGAAAACCCGTGCCGTGTGAACATGCCCTTTGGGGTCATCCCCGCAGCAAATGCCAAATAACGGTCAGTTTATCTGACCAGTATTGGTCCTGTTTTCGTGCCGTCCCCACGGCCGTTGGGTGACGGCTTTTCTCCGCGATGAGAACACGTACACAGACAGCCAGCAGCCAGCACAGAAAGCTCAGGCAGCCAACTTCACACAACTCAGAGGGAAGTGAGCACAAAGAGCACAAGCATCCTCACACACATCAGGGGGCAGTGAGAGAAAGCATTGAGAATACAGACACAAATGGTCAGCACCTAACACAGAGAACTCAGGCAGCCAGTTTCACACAGTTCAGAGGGGAGTGAGCACAGAGAGTGCAGGACAGTCAATCACAGCACAGTGTCCCTAACAGAGGTTGAACTAAATATCAGACAGCCAATCACAAAAAAGGGCCCGACCTCAGGCTGCTGAAAAGCTCTAGACACACACAGATTAGCTAATAGCTGCTCTACTAAATGATTTAGGTAATACAAACCAATTACAAAAGTGCTTACTTGTACTGTCCCCATCATTACAGATATGATATTTGTAGAGAGAAAACCCCTTTAATGAGGCCCACAGCTGCCATGACAAGTAACAATCACGCTGCAGGAAGAAGATTTGGAGATGTATGTGGTGTTACCTTCTGCATAACTGCTGTCAATGCAACCACAGCATGTGAATATTTGTAAGCCCATGAATGGCATTATCTCCAGTCTTGGCTATTGAAGGCGGGTGCTGGCTCCATACTCCCTTATCGACATCATCTGGGTAAAATTGACATGGAAAATTACTTTGGAATTTTAGTTATATAGCTACACACGATGAGTACTGCACATGAAATATTGTATACAATTTTGGGTACCAGTTTATAAGATGGACATTGTAGAGCTTGACCAGATTTGAAGACAAACAGTAAAAATAATAAAAGTAATGAGTGAACTATGGTTGTTTAGTTTAGACAACTGAAGGGGTCACTTAATAAATATGTTCAGTGGTCCCTTAACATCCAATATTAAGTGGTTCCATTATGTGAAGCATTATATGTTGAAACCATAAATCTATGGAAAACTGGTAATTGGTCCCGCAGTCCCAAAATTTCACCCAATATCATGCAAAATGAAGATTAAAGAAAATGAAGCAGATAACTAATACATATAAAGCATGTCCTTACATATAACAGAAAGAGTTGCTGGCAGCTGAAATCACTTTCTGTTTTGAGGACAGAAGCTTATTGGAGTCATATGCTTTATACACAATGCGCCACAATGCTTTATACACAATGCCCCAGAAATAAAGAAAATGGGTCAGATTACTCTGGAATATGTAAAGAATAGTATAGAACACGTAGTATCACACTGTACCGTCCAGAGGCGCTAGCAGACTGTACATCACTGCATGCACCTTTCTAATACAGATGTTTTGCAAGTAAAATGTTCATAATTGGTCAGATCTTCCAGTCAATCACATGTACCACAGATTAGCAGCGTCTGTGTCATTGTATGTTGAGTATTTTTGCTAGATACAATGTCCCAGAAAAGACCACTCATTGTAACTGAGTGACCATTGTATAAATCTATCAAGGTTCAATATAGATATTTCTCCAGGAATGTATTCATAATAAAGGGGCATCCTTTACAAAAAGATTGTTACACAAATATTGAAGGGGATCTTTACCTTAACGCTTTTAACATGTAAGGAAAGGTAAATAAAGACTATTACCAAATACATTGTTGTTTTCATTTTGCTTTGTTTAGGAGATAAAGAAGATTTTATCTTCTGCTAGTGTACACAAGTTTCTCTAGGTTATCAATCGCCTCTCCCTACTGTTTCTCACTTACCTGGTTGCTCTAAGCAGCCATATGTCCATGTTCATGTCACTTCCTGCTGAGTCTTATCCCTAGCACAGGAGCTTGTTTACCTAAATTAATGACAAGTTTTAAGTCTTAGAGCTCTGTAGTAGCAGCAAACATAAGTTATAGGTAGCCAGCGCAGCATGTACCAATCAAGGAGATTTATGGAGATGTCAGCGCAGCAAAAAGCAATTTATTGAAAGTCATAAAGCCATGTCCAGATTACAAAAACATCAAAAAATATGGAAGCCACATGAGACCGCTTACTGTGTTTTGTAATATGGACATGGTTTTATGACTTTCAAAAAAATAGCTTTTTGCTACGCTGACATCCCCATCAGTCTTGATTGGTACATGCTGTGCTGGCTACCTATACCTTTTGTTCCTGCTACTACATTGTTTGGAGGATCTAAGAGAGGATCGTCTTTCTGAGCACTTTTATTCTGGTGAGCTGAAAATATTTTTCTTTGGTGCTTAGAGCTCTGTAGTTTTGTTCACTATAGTTTGTAAATCTCCATCAGTCATCTCACTGTAACAGGCTTAGCTAGGAATAGCAGAGCTGATATACCAATCACTGCTATAGACCCACCCACAGACTGATGAGGAAGTGTGAGTCTGAAGCCAGCTGTGGCTTTGTGTAACAGCATGGTGAGACACCTTTAAGTCCAAACGCTATATTAAGTAACAGGTAATTCTCCTCATCTTGACATTTATTAAAAGCTTATGCAAACAAACACTTGCAAACAATACAAATTTGTTACTTGCGGTTTCAGTATATGATTAGTCCATAGTGGCTAGCAACTTTGTATCCAGTGAACATTTCTCATGCATCTGCATAGCGTGGCGTCTCCATCTTGGAGCACACAGACAGATGCTTAATATAGCGTTTATACTTAAGGGAGTTACGAGGATCTCCTGTTAACAGGTTAATGTGGTGTGGTGTATCAACATATTATTACTACCATTTAAACATAGAGACACCTTTAAGAGCAGTGAAATTGTGTGCCATAGGAACTTGTTAAGGTGATTTCAATAAAAAAGTTCAAAAAGGGCCTGAATGCTTTTGTTGAGTAAAATAATATTGCAAGTTATATTGACTAAATTTCCAAGGGTCGTTGATCCAATGATTAGTTTATTCAGATTGTCAGATTTGGAGTCAGAAAAGATTATTTTCTTCCCTTAGATGAAGGTGACTGACATCTATCGTGTGGGGTCTTTTTTTGCCTTTCTCTGGATCAACACAACAGGATAAAAGGTTGTCTGATAATGTAAATTTTTGCCTTACAACCTATGTTATTATGTTATACCATAATGGTGGACCTACACATATTGACCCCACTCATTGGAAAAGTAAATAATGAAGCCATCCTGAAGTGCTACCCTGCTCTATACAGACCTTATATCGATCATGATCTATATCAATGCATGTAAGCAGTTGCTGTAGCCAAAATAGGTTTTGCTTTGTAGTCTACATACAAACAAAGAACAGAAATATGCACTTTATGCAACTTGCTAAAAATAAGATATTGTGCTTTTTTATTTATGCTATAGTTGTGCCTCATTAATCCACCCATGACAATTTTTCATTACAGATCCTTTGCAAGATGTAGGAGTCAGTTTTAATCCATGTTCCAGGATTCTCACACAAAATATAATAGCTAAAATTGGAGTGATTTTAAGTAAGTAAATATCTACCATATTGCGAAACTTTTATTTCTATTTATCTGCAAACAGATAAAACCATTTAGGATATGTTCACATGGCGTCTTGCGGCACGTAAGAAATTATGTGATTTTATTTTTCCTCTTTAAGATACATGACTTGTAATGTGAAAAAAAAAGCACAAAAATCTAACAAAACAATACAAAACACGAGGACACTGCTTTCATGGAAGCAGAGGAGAAAACCAATAAAAGTCTTCTGGAGAAAAACACCACAAAGTGCATGAAAGAATGCAATAACTACTGCATGCTGCATTTGTGAAGAGACACCACTGATTAATTAAGGCCACAAAGAGAAATCAATTCATGTAGAGTGTTTAGTATTTCCTTATTCCCCTTTTAGCTAACATGTGGCTACAACCGTTATTCCTGAAAATAATGTCCGAATAAACACTGCTAAAATACTTTGTTTTTTCCAAAAACGCTATGTGTGAAACCACCATAGGTTTCTTTTTAATCAGACCAGACTATAGCTTGAATCTACATACCTTGAAAGTTTGGAGGCCTGGAAAAGAGGCCAGTCTGTTTAAAGTGTGGTCCCTGCTAAACTGAGGTCACCTTGCTGTTTATAGATCGGCTCACGCAATTTGATCAAAATCAAATGTTAACAACCTTAAATTTTTATATATACAGATGTAGCAGAGTACAGCTTGACCGTGATATGACGGCTTTTCATGTTATCTCCTCTTATCTGTAAACAAAGGCCATTGAAAAGAATTGAAAAAGGTGAGATAACATTCTGTGCTGTGATATCACGGTGCAATATCTGTTCTATTTAGCTCTGCTACATCTGTACTAAATATAACTGTAGTGCAATTTTAAATAGTTCATCTAGTCAATGGTTACATATTGTGAGGGACGCTCTAGTCTCGACCTGGCTTGCCCTGCCTAAGCAGAGCAACCTCCCTGAAAAGGGCAACCCCGCACTCGTACCTCTTCCTGAGAAGTACCTAGTACAACGTGTGTCAAACAGACAGAAGGCAAACGTACAACAAATTAAAAAACACCTGGCCACTCAGGTGACCCTAACGAGAGTCACCAAGGCATTGGAGTTCCTCCAGAATCAGACACTCTGGGCAGTTTTGGATAAGGGTGACCTGCTGCTCCGTGATGGAAACAAAGGGTGATATGTATGTATTTTGGAGCTCAGACGCCATATTTTTTTGCATTAGTAGTGTAGAATGCGCCTGAATCTATGAACCTGTTCTACTGCGGGTCATAGATTTAGCGCTTTCTAGCTACAAAGCAACAATTCTGGCTCAGATAAACCACTTTTAAATTGGTCTACCTGTTCCAGCAGTAATGAGCCTGGATTTGCGGTTCAATAGTCAGAAATATGTAGAATCATACAGTTGTAGTGTGACATGCCTCCAGCACACCCCCACATCTTAGGTACATTACAAAGTACCACAGGAGCTTTATGATGCGCCTAATTTTGGAGAACTCCTGATTAAAAATATAGCGAACAGGGCTGCGCCAGTTTTCAGGCTGAAAAGACGCCAAACTTCTGGTGCAGCCCCATTCAAACAAGTTGTCCAAAGTCCCTTACGCTTTTGGAGCTTTTTGCGACCTGTAGGGGACAGGGTAGAGCAGGGTTGTTCCTAAGCTAAATTGCACTCACGGCAGTGTGATAAATTTCTCCCCCCTTAAAATGTGCATCACCATCAACCAAAGCCAAAATATACAAAAAGCTTTAACACAATGTGCTACGTATAAAACTACTAAATAATAGTCAAACAGTTACCAAATAACATTGCTACACAAAACCAGAATCCCAGGCTAATAGACCACATATCACCAGCAGATAGTGACCGAATAATACTGCAACACCATGACCAAATATCACCACCACATAGTGACCAAATACCGCCACACTGTGATCACATATCACCATCACATAGTGACTGAATTATACCACCACACCATGACCAAATCTCACCACCATATAGGGACTGAATAATTCCTCCACACCTTGATCACATTCCACTACCACATTGTTACTGAACTATACCACCACACCATGACCACATATCACCACCATATAGTGACTGAATAATTCACCATAACATTACTGAATATAAACAATTATACTACCACCAATATTACCGGCATACAGAGAAGGATTGTACACATGCTCTGCAGACATATAATCGATTACAGTAAAGTTACATCCAGGGACTTACAGGAGACATCTCTGAAGAGTTGTTCTCTTACTCTTTTTCACCTCCATCTGGCCCAGACTGCCATTACATCTTCTCCCGGCCACAACTCTTTACTGCAGAATTTACAAAACAAACATCTTAGACTCCTCACTTTATCAGAACTTCTCTACCAATTCCTATCTCTATACAAACTGCCCATCTATAGCACCCCAAATAGTAATAATTACCCCTTTGTGCCCAAACAGTAAAAGTGCCCCATTTGTGCAAAAAATTTTAGTCTGGTTTTGTATTCCGATATAGAAAGTAGTTAAATTCCCTCAGACAGTATGTAGGTACACCCCCAAACTAGGAAGGCAGTCCTCAATAAGATAGGTGTATAGCACCCCATTAGGTAGGTAAACTTAGCACCCCATTAGGTAGGTAAACTTATGGGTCGTCCAATAGTTAGATATCTTGGTCCCCTATTAAGTAGGTATATAGGCATCCCAATAACTAGAAATATAGATCCCTATTATGTAGTTATATAAGCCCCTGTAGGTAGTTATTTGCCCCCTGGTAGCCAAGTAGTTAGTTGCCCCCTCTAGTCGGGTAGCTGCCCCCTGTAGCCAGGTAGTTGCCCCGTTAGCCAGGTAGCTGCCCCTGTAGCCAGGTAGTTGCCCAATGTAGCCAGGTAGTAGTCCCCTGTAGCCAGTTAGTTTCCCCCTTAGCCATGTAGTTATAGGCCTGCGGTAGCCAGGTGGTAGCCCCCTGTAGCCAGGTAGTAGCCCCCTGTAGCCAGTAAGTTGTCCCTTGTAGCCAGGTCGTAGCTCCCTGTAGCTAGGTAATTGCCCCCTGTAGCCAGGTAATTGTCCCCTGTAGCTAAGGAAAATTAAAAAAAAAAAAAGGTATTCACCTCTCCATGTTCCCTCTCTGTGTGGCCAGGTCTGGGAACCAACACACAGCTCCCATAATCTCCTGGAAAAGAAGCTTAGGCTTCCGACCTAGGAGATCAAGCATCACATGGGGTGTGATGAAAGTAAGTAGCGCAGACCTGTCACATATAACTTAGCATTTGCAGACTGCTGCTGTATTTTTTCTGTGTTTGCATCTGTACTGAAGCCATGGCAGCATGCACCTATGTAATTTATTTCATATTGTTTAGAGGTGCTGAACATTGTTTATATATATATATATTGTAGAAGGGTCAGAGGTTCCGTCATAGATGGTAGGTATTTATCACCAAGGTGGCTGGCCTCGGTGATATAAAAAACCCAATTAGTGTGATGCCAGCAACAGTTATTGCTGCTGAGCAGTATTTCTTTGTAGGTTCCGGGTCGGGTTTTTATGGGCGGCCCAGAGTCGGGTGGGAGGCCACCCCAATATCCACCCCGGGTCCCCGGCCAAATAAAGGGCAGGGGTCGGGAAAATAGGGGTGTGCTTCTGGCCCTAAACCCAAAAGCGTGGATGTGGTGTGGTGAGGCTGTAATTGAAGGTGTTTTGGGGGTGAGCTAACCATTGCCTGGAATTCCCTGAAAAAGGACTTTTTTGTTATTGAAACCCTGTTATGTGAAGAAAAGCTGAATTTCTGTTTGATTCCTGGGGGGGGGGGGGGGGGGGACTTCACAAAAAATTCCCCTCTTTATTTGGACATTAGCCCTTGCTGTGCTTGCCTTTGAATGACTCCTCTCAATTTGGTGTCTGTTGGGGGGGGCAACATCCCCAAAATAAATGCATGCCCTGGGTCAAGGCGCAAAGGGTTAAAGACCGTCTAAAGGCATGGGGAGCTATTCAAGACCGGGTCCAGGCCCAAAACAGAGCAGAAGTCACCGGAGCTGTGAGAGGCAGAAGAGACCAACAAGTACTTTCAAAAATGGGGGTGTTAACCACTTGGTCAGGCCGAGGGGTGGGGCCACCCCAACACCAGGGGAGAACCGCAATCCCAGGAGAAATGTAGAAAGGCGCTACAAAAAAAATGATGCCAAAAGGTGACGTCGGGGCCCTTTCCCTGAGGGTCTTCGGGGGGGTAGCTGCCGGGAAAAGTTACCTGGGCAGGGGGCCAGGCCCTCCCCCCTTCCTCCCGTGGCCTCGGAGGCCATTTTGACTTAGAGCAGGACGCCAAAGAAATGGGAACTAAGGGGAAAGTAATGGGAGTAACCTGACCGTCCCCCCAACGGCTGCATCGTGGGGATACAGCAAAGACAAGCCAAAAAGACCCCAGATGTTCGACCCGTTGCATCCCCATCCAGGGGCTTAAACCCGGAGCCTGCACCCCTGCCCAAAATGGCCGAGGGGTTGTCATGGAAGGTTTGGCATTCGCCCCCCTCCCCCATCAGTGCGGGGTGGCACAGGGGGATCCCAGAGTGGGGACGATTGGGGGGGCTCGTCGAGCGTTATGTGGCCGTATGGGGGAAACCCCCTGAGTGAAAAGGGGAGTCGGGTCGCAGTCTGGGGTGCCGGGGGGGGTTGTGCAGCCCAAGAAGGGACCCAAGCCCCCTGTGGAGGGGCTCCCCCAGTCAGGAGGGGACTGACCTCAGCCAAGGGGTCCGGGCCCGGGAAATCATCTGTGGAGATGCCAGAAACCCCGGTCACTAGCTGCACAGTCCCCAGAGTCCAGGGGACCCTATGGAGTGGTATGGCCGGGCCTGTTGGGGTTTTGCACCCCGCCTGCACCTATAACCCACCAAGGGGAGGGCCCCCGGAGTGCCAAGTCCCCTTTAAATGGTTTTAGGACTGGACCCCGGGACTCGGGGGTTTTGGGCCCCTGCTGGGGCCCCACACCCCCACATGTACTGATCCCTGGTAAACGGTTGGGGGGGGGTATCCATGGGGACCCAAGCACTCCCCTGGGGCTAGGGGACATTGAACCCGGGGGCTGGATACCATACCCCCCCGTGGTGTTTCCCCAAGTTGTTGCACCCTATATTGGGGGTCGGGACTTTCCCTTTTTCGGATGTGGGCCAGTCAGGGCCCATAACCGTCCCCACAAAAAGGGGCCAGGTAATGTGGGGCTGAAACCCTGAAAATTTTTCCTTTCCTATTGGTGGGAGATCAGGGGGAAAGAGGACCCAAACCCTAGACCCATGTACCCGATTGGGGTACCCGGGGAAATTTTTTGGGAAAACGCCCGCTCGGGGGATCTAATTTAAAAAGGGGGGCATTAGAGAATGTCACTGTATTGGTGTTCCCCAAGACCCAGGGGCAGCGACGGTCCCCCCCAATTCCCCAGTAAAAAAATGTTTATTAACCGGGTGACCAAAGTCGGGGGATGGGGGTTAGAAAAAAATTTTCGTACCGGGCCTACAACGCGGGGCTAGAATGGGCCCATGCCCCTTTTTGTTGGGTGGTCCCTTGGGGCGGGCAAAACCCCCGGAGGGGGGGATTACAAAGGTTTACTGGGTGGGGGTTTTTAAGGAAAAAAAGAATTTTTCCGTCGTCCCGTTTTTCCCGGTAACTCCCCCGTGGCCCCCTTTCCCTACCCTTGGGGGCCCACCTTATGAAGTCCCGTTGAACGGTTGCAATGGTTTTGGTTGGGTTGAAAAATCAGCTAGAGGGCACCCAAATATTTGGTGGTCGGGATTACGCGAACCGGAAGCGGTTTCCTTGAGAATACACATCTAAATCCATTGCCCGGAGTGTTTTTAATTTTTCCCCAAGCAGGGTACCCAAGGAATTTTGAGGGCCAAGGGACACCTTTATTCCAAAATTATGAGGGCCTATTAGTCCTAAAATTAAACAGTTTTTCGGGGCCTCAGTTTATCACCTCAGACCGACGGTTTTCCGAAAGCTTTATAAACCTTAAAAATTATGTTAAGGAAAAGGGGGAGAGAGGGATGGACGTGACTGGGGGTTTTATTGCCCTATTGTTATTTTTCATGGAGGTGCCAAAGGGGGCCCCATTTTGGGTTTTAATGGGCCCCCAGGGGTTTTTCTTGACATCGGAGGAGACCCGGAGAGTGAACCCCCCACAAGAGTGTCATCAAAAAATGTTGTGCAGATGCAGGATAGGTATTAATTAATGCCCCGTAAGGACTTCCCGCAGGCCCAAAGACAGTCCCGGGGATCAATCGGTCGCCAGACCGAGAGTTTCGACGGGGTGGGGATTTTGTTTTTACCCCCCCGTAGAGAGCAAAATTTTTTCAAAATGGCAGGGGCCTACGAGGTGGGGGAGAAGGTGGGGGCCAAATTTTCCCATACACCAATGGGGAGGGAAAGCCCCGCAGGTAAAACCCTGTAATTTGCTCAAAACCTGGAGGGAAAGGACCTCCCCAGAACCCGGTTTGGTGGCCGCCAACCCAGATTTTAAAAGCGGTCAAAATTGCGAACCCCTTACCTTCCCCAAAGCGCAATGTAGGGGTTTTGCAACGTAAAAGGGACTTTTCTAGGGTGAGGGCTGGTAAAAGGCATTGAGACGAGGTGTGACTGAGCCCATGTTTGGGGGAAAGTGAAACCTACGGATCCCGAAACCGCCGGGGAAAAAGTGGCCAATGAGGGGGAACGGATGTTAGTTGGGTAAAGGGGACCCGAGTGGCTGTCCCCGTCCAATTTCGGTACAAAACGAAAGGGAAGGAGGGTTTTTTAAGCTTCCGCAAACTTAATGAGTGTCTAAGTTCGATGCCTCCCCCTGCCCCGGGGAAACGAACTGATTTAGAAGCTGGGCAGCCCGCTATTGACCAGCTGACCAAACAAAAAAGGACTGGCAAATCCCCCCTTTCTCCAAAACCAGACGGGGCATACCAGTATGTGGGATGCCGTTTTGGGTTGCAGGGAACCCGCTACGTTCCAGAGGGCCCGGACCCTATATTACTCCCCTAGGAAGTATGCAGCTGCTTACCTTGCGACATGTCATTTTAGCAGGGATGGGCGAGTCATCTGCTAAGGACAACAAATTAAAAAGGATTCCAAATGGGAGGAGGTTCCCCCTATAAACCCCAAAACAAAAAATTTCCAAAAAGGGCTTTGGAGAAAAAGGAATGCTTTAAAAAATGGGTTTTTTATAGTTTTTTTTGGGAGGGGAGTAAAGCCCAAAAATATAAGGGTGGGGATCCCGAACGGCCAAACCCTCCCAAAAAAAACCCCCAAAAGGCCTCTTGGGGAAGTTTTGTTTTTACCCGAGGGAATTAAACCCAAAAAAATTGGGGAGGGAATCCCTTGCCCAACCCTTTAAAAAAACGGGCGGGGGGGAAAAATGGGGCAAAATTTTAAAAAAAAGGGGGGAAAGGGGTCCCCCCAGAAGCGAGCGGCTTTTCAGGGCGAAGCAGGCCCCCCTGTAAAAAGCCCGTTTGTGGCCCCCTTTTTCCAACTTTATTGTGCAAAGGATGCATCAAGTGGTGGGGCTGTCAGTCCCCGAGATAAATGGGGGGGAAAATCCCCTTTTTATTTGAGCTTAAATTGTCCCCCTGCGAGAAAAAAAAAGTCTATTATAGAGAAAGGAGGTTTAGCCATCAGGGGCCCTGGTGCGTTGAGGTACTACCCGCTGGAGGAGGTTTAAGTGGTGTCAAAAACGCACCCTTAAAAGGTTTAGAGGAGAAAAGGGGAACAATGCCGGGGCATAGATGGGTTCCTGGCACTTTAAGACTTTGGTTCTCGTGGAAACAAACGGGGAAGAGCATGGTAAGCCCATGCCCCCCAAAGGGAATTTATGGTGGCAGAAGGTGCCCCAACCCCTCGGCTTTGGGAAGAGGGGGGGGTAGTAGAAGGGGTCAGGGTTTCCGTCATGACGGTGGTATTTATCAAAAGGGTGGCTGTCCTGGGTGATATTAAAAACCCTTTTAGGGCGACATGTATGAAGTCCCCGGGTCGGGGTGCGTTTTTTTCCGCTTTTTTTCCCGGGAAAATCTGCGCCTATTTATGGGGGCCGGGGCGCGCTATACTCCAATGTAAAGTCCGCCGCGCCCCCGCCAGTGTGTTAGGCGCAGTGCGGGATTTGGCGCGTGCACGGCGCCTAAAGATTCGCTGCCGGAGGTAGTGCGGTCATCCTTGCGGGGAAAAGTCCCCCCGGGGACCGCCAGTGTGTTGGCGCATTTTGGGGGATTGGGCGCAGTGCGGCGCTGCCCCGAAGATTGCCGTCCGAGGAGGTGCACCCCAAATGCGGGGAAAAAAGTTCCCTGCGCCTCCCCTGTGTGGGGCCAGTGCGGGGACATGGGGCAGTGCGGGATTTTAGGCGCCTGGGGACTGCGCCCCGAAAATCTGTTCCGATGCGAGACAGGCGGAAAACAGCGAAAAAATCATTCCACATGTGGGTTTGCGGAGTAGAATAAAAAATCCCCTTAAAAGGCATTAAACTTTCTCAGAAAAAGAGCTAAAACCCTTAAAAAAAAAAATAATAAAAAAAACACTTCCAAACCCTAAGTCAAGTTTTAGGATTAGGAAATTAGGGGAAATCAGAAATTCAAATTCTGAAAGCTTTTCATTGGTGGGGCATAAACGGCCAATCAGAATAGGAGCGACAGTGAACCTTTAAAACTATGGAGAATATTGACCAATCGAATAAAAGGGCGGGACAGTTCAAATACAGAAAAAATGCAAAAAAAGTGTTTGGGTTAGAAAACGGGGGCTTGGTAGCTCACCAATCAGAATAGGAGCGAAAAAGACCCATTAAAACCTATGGAGAAATTGCCAATCAAAAAACCAAGGGGGGACAGTTCAAAATACGTAAAAAGGCGAAAAGAGGTTTGGGTTAATGCGGCGGGGGCTTGGTATCCCAGCCAATCAGACGCAGTACTTCTCCCATTTTGTTTTGGGAAAGGTTGGGCGCAATGCAATCTGGGGCTCAGCGCCGTGCGGCATGGAGTATAAATAAAAAAAATCATTTTTATTAAGGTAAAACATTATAATAAAGCGCTAAAAACCTTCTATAAAAACTTAAAAAAAATCCCTAACAACGCGTTTGTCGCCGAGAACGGCGCTACAAGGAATTGCAATAGAGAGAATTCGGGAAATACAGAAATTCAAATTGTTTAAGTTTTTCTCTTGGTTCATAAACCACCCCAATCAAAAAGGACCGACAGTGTCCCTTTAAAAAACCTAGGAAAAAATATTATCAATCAGAAAAGGACGACAAAGACCCATTATATCCTATGGAGAAGTTTGACCAATCAAAATCCAAGGCGGGACATTCCAAATACATTTTAAAAATACAAAAAAGAGTATTGGCTGAGCTAGCGGGGGCTTGGCTTCCGAGCCAATCAAGGCGAGCTACTTCTCCCATTTACCCTTTTGGAAGATCGGCGCCATAAAATTTTCGGTTTCAGCGCCTGGGCATGGATTTGACTTTAAAAAAAACATTTTTATTAAGTGTAAAAACATAGAAAAAAGGCGTGAAAACCTTCTATAAAAATCATTATAAAATCCCTAAAAATGGTTTTCCCCGGACCGGGCGACATGGGAATTGCAATAGAGAGAATCGCCGGGAAATACATTTTAATTAAAATTTTTTAAGCTCTTCTGTTTGGTGGCATAAAACCACCCAATCGGAATAGGAGGACAGTGGCCCTTTATATTCTATGGGGAGAATTGACAATCAAAATGGGAGCGACGGGGACCCTTTATAACCTTTGGGAGAAAAATTGTTTAAATTCATTTTCCCAAAGGGGGGACAGTTAAAAAATACAGAAAAAAGGCAGAAAAACACTGAGGGGTTGAGCTAGCGGGGCTTTTCCAGCTAGCCAACAGAGCCGAGCACTTTTCTCTTGGGTTTCATGGGGAAAAAAATTCCCCGAGCGGCTCTGTGTTGGCTAAGTTAATAGAGGCGCGTTTTTTTGGACAATGGGGGGGAAAGGGGCGATGCTCCTAGGGTTTTCTAATGCAATCTGAAATAAAAAGTAATGCCGAAATCAAATGTTTGACTACAGAAGTTGCCCCATGGTATATAAAATGAAAAATAATATGGGGGTAACGAAAAAAAATATTACATCAATCAAATCATGTTTATTTCTTTATTTTCGTTGCACCCATACTATTGATCCTTGGATAACTTGGATAACTTGGATTTCTTGATATTGCGCCGTTCTAGATTTTTTGGAAAAATGAATTTTTTTTTTTTATTATTTTATTTTTGAGGTTGAGCTCTTTTCTGATAAGTTTTTCCCCCTTTATAAAGGCAATTTTTTCGGAACATACCCGCTGCACGGAGCGGGGGCGCCGAGATTTCTGTCGTGATCTTCTATCTGCTTCCTGTGTTTTTCCTTTTTTGCTTCACTTCGCCCCCGCCGGGCATTTAGACCAAAATAAACCAGGGCGACTGTCGGAGCTGCCCCCGCTGAAAGCGCCCGCTTTGCCGCTCGCGATCGTAAGGGTTTTTTAAGGCGCCCCGTCCCGCCCGGAACCCTACACCCCGCCCACAGCGCCCATTGCCCGTCCCCTTTATGTGGGGCGCAGCTGAAAGTGGGAACGTGGCCTAACACGCTCCCACGTCGACAGGGGGGGTTCGGGCCGGGGGCGCAGGTTCGCCAAAAAAAAGGCGTAAAGCGTTCAAAAATGTCCCCCCTTAGTGTATGCCGAACGTATTGCTGTGAGCAGTTTTTTTTTGTGGTTTGGGGGGGGTTTTTTATGGACGGTCCAAAAGTTGGGTGGGACGGCCCCTCCAATACTCCAGCCCTGGCTTACCGGCCAAATAAAAGGCAGTGGTGCAGGAATTCAGGAGGGGTGCTTTGGACTGAACCCGAAGCTGTGGACTGTGGTGCGTGAGGGGGTGTAAAACTGAAGGTGTGTTTGGGGTGAGCGTTT
>JAODAL010070312.1:0-15973 GCA_025379985.1 Phyllomedusa bahiana | reverse complement strand
AGGCGGAGACTAAATTGTCCACAAACAGCTCAACCATGGGCTCATTCACTCACCTCACAATGAGCAACTGACAGGTCAGAGTCACTATCATTTGCCATTTCACAAACGGCTGGGAGTCCTAGGGACCCTAAGCTACAGGGTGGCCCTAAGCTACCTACATGGGCCCTAAACTACCTACACAGGGCCCTAAGCTATCTAGCTAATGCCCGGGGAACCCATTGTACCTACATACCCACTGTAGGGGCCTCTAATCTATCTGCCTACCTACCAGGGGGTTATTATTACCATTCGGGCCACTATGGATGGGAAAATGATAAAAAAGTGAGTAGTCTCAGGTGTTTGTGTTGTAAATTCTACAGGGACGAGTGGTGGATGGAAGAAGTCATCATGATGGTCTGGACCAAATGGAGAAGAAAAGAGAAAGTGAATGACTCCTCTGATAAGACGTCACCTGTGAGGCCCTAAATGTAAGTAAACTGTTTGCAAAGCACCTGTGTACCTGGTATCTCCCACTATACGGTAACTGTATGGAGGAAATATTGGTCTTGGTTTAATGGTTTATATTCAGTAACAGTATGGCGGTATCATGGTGGAAATATGTGGTGTTGATGTGGTGGTGGTATTAGGTGCTTGTATATTATTGTTGCTTTGTGACATTGGTCTTGGTATGCTGGTTTACTCAATAACATTATGGTGGTGCTAGTTAGTATATGGTAGTGATAGGTGGCGATAAGGGGCGTAACTAGAGAAGCCTGGGCCCCATAGCAAACTTTTGGATGGGGCCCCCTACACCCCTACACCCCCCCCCCCCCTTCGCCTGCCTACCTGACCATGAACATTTATCAGGACATGCAATTACTAGATAATACAAGGAGTAAACACCTCACCATACATATCACCATCATACTGCTACCAAACAAATCCCACTATACCAAGACCAACATTACCAATAACGCTAGTACATAAGGACTTGATTATACTGCCAGAGCACGACCACAAATTATCACCACATAGTGACTGAATGATACCCCTACACTATTACTGGTCAGTACACAAAGACCAATAGTTCCGCCATATAGTGACCATATAGTGATGTACACTAGTGTACACAGGCTCTGCAGACTGTATATAACCAACATACAGTGACCATATAGTGGTAGACACCAGTGTATACAGACTCTGCAGACTGTATATAACCACCATACGGTGACCATATAGTGGTATATACTAGTGTACACAGGCTCTGCAGACTGTATATTACCTCCATAAAGTGATTATAGCACAGTTACATCTTGTGACTCACAGGTGACGTTTCTCTGACGAGTCATTGACTTTCCGTTTTGTTCTGCATCCAGTCCAGACGACCATGATGATGTCTCCCGACCACTTATCCCTGCAGATTTAGATACAAATATATTAGAATCCTCACTTTTCCAGCACCTCACTCCCTGATCCCCAGGCTATATGGGATCCATTTGGGCAGGCAGGGTTTAGGTAGCTATAGGGCCCCATATAGATAGGCAGGCAGGGTATAGGGGCCATATAGGTAGGAAGACAGGATTTAAGTAGCTATAGGGCCATATTGGTAGTCTATATGGGGCCCCGTACAGGCAGGGCTTAGGGTAGGCTATAAGGACCCAATAAAGGTAGGGCTTAGGGTAGGCTATAAGGGCCCAAAACAGGCAGGCAGGGGGCTTAGGGCAGGTTATAGGGTCTCCATATTGACAGGCAGGAGGCTTAGGGCAGGTAATAGGGCCCCATATAGGCAGGCAAGGGGCTTAGGGCAGGTTATAGGGTCTCCATATAGGCAGGCAGGGCAGTTTGTAGGTCCCCATATAGGCAGGCAGGGGGCCATATAGGCAAGGAGGTCATATAGGCAGGGAGGGGGGTCATATAGGCAGGGAGGGGGTCATATAGGCAGGGTGGGGGTCATATAGGCAGGGAGGGGGGTCATATAGGCAGACAGGTGGGGGTCATGTAGGCAGGTGGGGATCATCTAGGCAGCTGGGGGTCATGTAGGCAGGTGGGGTCATATAGGCAGGCTGTCAGGTGGGGATCATGTAGGCAAGGGTAGGTCATGTAGGCAGGTGGGGTTCATATAGGCAGGCAGGCAGGTGGGGGTCATGTAGGCAGGTGGGGGTTATATAGGCAGGCAGGTGGGGGTCATATTGGCAGGCAGGTGGGGGTCATGTAGGCAGGTGGGGGTCATATAGGCAGGTGGGGTCATGTAGGCAGGTGGTGGTCATCTAGGCAGGCAGGGAGGTTTCATTAATGTTAAAAAAAAGAAATAAATAAATCACTCACTTGCCCCATGCTCCCTCGCAGCTCTACTCCCAGCTCTGCTCCGGGCAGTCTGTGCTCGGCACGGGCTGCGCGATTATATGACTCGCAGTCCACATCAGCACTGTGGGCCGGCGCCTAGAAGGCAGAGCAGAGTGCAGGCGGCTCCGCTCTGCTGACACCGGGCGGTTCTGCGTCTGAACGCTCCGGCCGGAGGGCATGGGCGTTCAGAGGCAGGAAGCGCCGGGCCCCGCAGCTTCACGTCCGCCGGCAGTGAAATAGTATGTTCACTGCCGGCGGCCGCAGGAGCAGAACTACCGGAGATAGCAGACGTGGTAGCAGCTGCCCCGGGCCCCATAAGTGTGCGAGCCCCAGGGCAGCTGCTACGTCTGCTACTCCGGTAGTTCCGCCCCTGGTGGCGATATTATTTAGTATTTGTACATTGTTGTTTGGCAATATTGTTTTTTGTATACTGGCTTGGTCAGTAACATTACAGTGGTGACTGGCGGTGATCATGTTGTGGTATTTGCTGGCCCTTGTATATGAACTGACCCACAAAATACAGATAATCATAAGTTGTAAAATCCAGCAAGAACTAAATCCGAAAACAATTGCGCAATTGCATTTTTTTTTCTCGTGCACCCCAGAAACATTTTTTTCTTTTTCTGGGGTGGTAACGGTTGCGGAACTGGGTGGTGGCAGTGGGGAGAGGGTGGGGGGCACAGACGCTCCAGCTGGATGGGGCACCAAAAGAGATGTGAGAATCAAGTCTAACGAAGTGGAATTTGTTTAGAATTTCAGGAAAACTTCGGTTCTGCATGAAGTTGAAGTTTGGGGTGATTCGCGGGAACGAAGCGTGTTTTTTATTGCTAAAATGGCCGCAAGCACATGGCATTACATGGGGCAGAGAACTCTGGGAGGAAGAAAGGAACACCCTCAATAACATGTGCAGACATGGAGCCAATCAGAGACCGGCGGGCTTCTGTGACGTCACAGTACTATAAAAACTCTCTCCTCACAGTTCTCTCGTTGTGCCCTGACATAAGTGTCCGTCTGCTGCTGCTGCATAGCTCTCACTCAAAGCAAATTGCTTTTATCAATGATTGGGGGGGGGGGAGGGCGGAGACCACCAGAAGTCTGTCAGTCACTCACCAGGGTTCTGTATCTGCTGATCCATTCTGAAAGAAACTGCTTTTATCAGAGACTGCTCCTCCTCCGTTATCATTTTGTTTTAGTTCGTGGGGTATTCTCATTAATGTCCAGGGTGGGTCTAATTCTGCTTCATATACATTTAAATTTAACCTGTTCATTTCAGTAGGGAATTTCATATCCGAGGATTTCTCAAGCCTGTTACTGGTCCATTTGGAGTCAAATACAGTGTGGTTTTTTTACCCCCATATATACATCTAAATTTCATCTGGTCATTTCTGGAGCGCATTTAATATCCAAGGGTTAATTAAGCCTGTTGTTCGTGGGTGTATTTGTAGTAAAATACAGCGTGTTTTTTCACCCCCATTATACAACTGTCACGGCGGCAGAGGGCGCCGCTGCGCCTGCGGACTGTTTCCCTGCCTGCCGGGGGGTCCGGCGCGGGCATCGCGGGCCCCCGCGACCACCCCCGTGCCCTCTGTCCCTGCGCCGGCTCGCTTACCTGGCCCCGCTACTGTGCACGCCGCTCCCGTCCATTCCGGCCGCCGCGCTCGTGCCCGTCCCGTAGCGCGCGCGCTCGACAGCTGGTCTGGACTTAAAGGGCCAGTGTCCCGTTAATTGGTCCTTTGCCGGACGTTGGTCCTATATAAGGGTTACGCCCCCAGCACTCGCTGCCAGATCGTTGGTGTGCGTTTAGTGAGCTAAGAGAGTGTCTAGTGTCCGTATTGATTACCCGTGTACCAGTCCGTTCCGTTACGTTTCCTGACCATGCCTGTTTGCCGCCTGCCCTGACCGTCTGCCTGTCTCTGACCACGAACCTCTGCCGTCTGCCCTGACCTTCTGCCTATCCCCGACTACGCCTTTGGATTACGATTCTGTACCACGCAGTACCCCGGCCGCCACCAGGGCCGCCGATAGGGGGGTACAACCAGTACTCCCGTATTGGGCCTGGCCAGAATGTGAAGCAAGGGGGGGCCCGCCGCCGTCGGCAGGTACCGTCCCCTTGCTTCATTATAATGGTAGAGAGAAGAGGCCGCAGGCCTATTCTCCCTACCATGATATATCCCCCACTGCGCCCCGGCGCTGTAGGGGCCCGGCGCAACTAAGGTGGAGAGGAGGGGTCCAGCGCTATTGAGGGGGAGGGGTCCGGCGCTGCGGGTCACGCTGCGCACCATCTCTATCATTTAACTGTAACTTACTACTTCATAGCGCAGCAGCTCCTGACTGAGCAGCCGGGCGTCCCCTCCTCCTTCCTCTGGCCGTGGGCAGGAAGCGCGGTCATTTGAATCAGTGAGGCCCGCCCACGGCCGGAGGAAGGAGGAGGGGACGCCCGGCTGCTCAGTCAGGAGCTGCTGCGCTATGAAGTAGTAAGTTACAGTTAAATGATAGAGATGGTGCGCAGCGTGACCCGCAGCGCCGGGCCCCTCCCCCCTCAATAGCGCTGGACCCCTCCTCTCCACCTTTGGTGCGCCGGGCCCCTGCAGCGTCGGGCCACTTAGCAATCCTGTGGGGGCCCCCATAAGGCCCCTGTAGTTTGTGGGGCTCCCATAAGGCCCCTGTAGTTTGTGGGGCCCTCATAAGACCCCTGTAGTTTGTGGGGGGGCCCATTCAAGGCCCCTAAATTTTGTGGGGGCCCCATTCAAGGCCCATAAATGTTTTTGGGCCCCCTGAAGGTTGTGGGGGACCCATTCAAGGCCCCTGAATGTTATGAGGCCCCCACAAACTACAGGGGCCTTATAGGGGCCCCACAATATACAGGGGCCTTATGGGGGCCCCCACAGGACTGGGAAGTGGCCCAGTGCAACTGAGATGGAGTGGTGGGTCCCGGCGCTACTGAGGGGGAGAGGCCCACTCTGCAAGTCGCGCTGTGCGCCATAGTGATCTATTTCAAGTGGCCAGTAGCGCCGGGCCACTTGCCAGTCCTGTGGGGGCCCCCATAAGGCCCCTGTATATTGTGGGGCCCCCATAAGGCCCCTGTAGTTTGTGGGGCCCCCATAAGGCCCCTGTAGGTTGTGGGGCCCCCATAAGGTTGTTAGGGGCGGAGCGATGTTGTTGACAGGGGGCGGTGTTGACAGGGGGCGGAGTTCACAGGGGCGGGGTTAACAGGGGCGGGGTTGATGGGGGCCCAGGTGTTTTAGCTTTAGGGGGCCCCAAAATTTCTGACGGCAGCCCTGGCCGCCACCACAAGCAAGTCACGTCAGGGGTAACGACCTGGTAGCCTCACGCCGCAGCAAGTCCATCCCGCTTTGCGGCGGGCTCTGGTGAAAACTGGGGGCTACTTAGATTCCGTTCCCTGGCGTGGCTTAACTATCATCGCTTGCGGTGGTCCAGCGAATCCACCGAACCCTTACAGTACGATCTGGCCATGGATTCCGCCAGGGTACCTCTGCCTGAACTCCGGGACGTTACGACGGCCGTCGCCCAGCAGAGCCAGCGTATCGACCAGCTCGCGGCCATGATGCAGAACCTTGCATCCCACCAACCTCCGCCTGCGGCTGCTGCCGTCGCGCCTGCACCAGTTGCTCCGGCAGCCTCGGCTCTACCTGCTGCTGTACCGGGACCTTCTCTGCATCTGCCGCTCTCTTCTCGCTATGATGGAGACCAAAAGAAGTGCAGAGGTTTCATCAGTCAATGCTCCATCCACATCGAGATGTTGGGACATCAATTCCCTACTGAGTGGGCTAAAGTCGCCTTCATAATTAGCCTCTTAACGGGCGAAGCTCTGGCCTGGGCCACTCCGCTGTGGGACCGAGGAGATCCGCTGACGGCTAATCTGCAAGCCTTCCTCCAGGGTTTCCGAACTGTCTTTGAGGAACCTAGTCGCACCTCCTCTGCTGCTGCAGCTCTGCTTCGCCTCCGTCAGGGTGACTTCACTGTGGGACAGTACTCTGTGCAGTTCCGCACCTTAGCCTCGGACTTGGACTGGAACAATGAGGCTTTGGTGGCAACCTTCTGGCAAGGCCTCTCGGGACGTATTAAAGATGAGCTCGCGGGTCGGGACCTGCCTTCCTCACTGGACGAATTGATTCGGTTGGCCACCCGGATCGATATTCGCTTTGCTGAAAGGCAACAAAAGCTCCGCCTTCAATGCGAGCTTACTCGTCCATGCCGGCTACCTCGCTTAGCTCCTGTCTTTCAATGCCCTCCACTTCCTCCGCCAACGGTTCATGAGGACGAACCCATGCAGGTTGAAAGGGCTCATTTGACCCAGGTGAAACGCTCACAGCGACGTCTGCGGCAGTTATGTTTTTACTGTGGCCACTTCATTGGGGACTGTCCGGTGCGCCCGGGAAACTCCCACACCTAGGGCTCGTAGGAGAGGCAACCCTAGGTGTCAGTGCGGCCTCTCCCCGTCTGACCATTCCTGTTCTATGTGGAATTTCGCCGGACAGCACCTTTCAGGCCACCGCCTTCCTGGACTCGGGGTCCGCCGGTAACTTTATCAGCCACGCGCTGGTGTCCCAGTACCGGCTTCCAGTGACCCCTCTGCAGAAACCCATGTTTGTCTCCTCTGTCAGTGGCGAATGCCTCAAGGATGCCATTCAGTTCTGCGCTACGCCTCTCACCTTGCAGATTGGGGCGTTACATCAGGAAACAGTGAAACTCCTCGTACTGCCTCGTTCCTCTTCTGAGATCCTTCTGGGCCTTCCCTGGCTACAAGAGCATATTTCGACCCTAGACTGGAACGCAGGCGAGATTCTTCGTTGGGGCCCGGCATGTAGCTCACGATGCCTTCTGGCACTCCGCCCTGCTCCACGGTTTGCCTCTGCGAAGCCTACGAAGTCTCTGCCAAGTCTGCCTGCTCCTTACCAGGACTTTGCTGATGTCTTTTCCGAAAGACAAGCCGAAACTCTGCACCCGCACCGGCCCTTCGATTGCCCTATCGATTTGCAACCCGGTACTACTCCTCCCCGACGCAGAGTTTACCCTCCCGCCGTCCCTGAGACAAAGGCGATGTCCGACTATATTCAAGAAAATCTCCGCAAAGGCTTTATACGTAAGTCGTCCTCGTCTGCGGGAGCCGGATTCTTCTTTGTCGAAAAGAAAGATGGAACCCACCGGCCCTGTATCGATTATCGTGGCCTGAATAAAATAACCGTAATGAATCGATACCCCCTGCCTTTGATCTCGGAGCTATTTGACCGCCTACATGGCGCAAAAATTTTTTCTAAGTTGGATCTTCGCGGTGCTTACAACCTGATTCGGATCCGGAAAGGTGACGAGTGGAAAAAAGCCTTTAACACCCGTGATGGCCACTTCGAATATCTCGTCATGCCATTTGGTCTCTGCAACGCTCCAGCTGTCTTTCAAAACTTTGTTCATGAGATCTTCCGGGATCTTCTATACGTCTGCGTCATAGGGGTAAATTTGGATCAATTCTTAGCTACTCCCGCCTAAGCTCTCACCCCCTCAGCCCGTTCTGGGGCCAGGGCTCAGCGCATTACAGGCAATTTATCCCACAAATTTTCCTCTCTGGTGGCTCCGATGGTAGCCCTCACCAAGAAGGGTGCCGATCCCAAATCATGGCCTCCCGAGGCCCAAGAGGCCTTCAAACGTCTAAAAGCTGCATTTGCTACCGCTCCTGTTCTCTCTCGTCCGGACCCTCAGCGCCCGTTTGTCTTAGAGGTCGACGCCTCCTCAGTTGGTGCCGGCGCCGTTCTTCTTCAGAAGGCCTCCTCTGGGAGATTGCGGATGTGTGGATTCTTCTCCAAAACTTTCACTCCGGCTGAACGTAATTACACAATCGGGGATCGGGAACTTTTAGCCATCAAGTTAGCCCTAGAAGAATGGCATCACTTGCTGGAGGGGTCTCACCATCCCATAGAGATCTACACTGATCATAAGAATCTTCTATATCTACAATCTGCTCAGCGATTGAATCCGCGTCAAGCCAGGTGGTCGCTTTTCTTCGCCCGTTTAAATTTTCTCCTACACTTCCGACCGTCCGGAAAAAAAATGTCAGGGCGGACGCTCTCTCTAGATCCTCTGACACGGTGTGCCTGGAACCGCCCCTGCAGCACATTATCCCTACGAAACGGCTTCATTCGTCAGCTCCTGTGGACCTTCAACAGTTACCTCCGGGGAAGACCTATGTCCGTCCTGCTTTACGGCCTCGAATCCTTAAATGGGGACATTCTTCTTGAACAGCTGGTCATCCTGGGATTCACAAATCCGTACAACTAATCTCCAGATACTATTTGTGGCCCACTCTCTCGCAGGACGTTAGGGACTTTGTTTTAGCCTGTACCTACTGTTCCCGTAACAAAGTTCATCGCCTCAGACCAGAGGGTCTGCTTCAGCCTCTCCCGGTACCAGAGAGACCTTGGTCCCATATTGCTATGGATTTTGTTACTTACCTGCCGGCCTCATTTGGAAACACGGTCATCTGGGTGGTGGTTGACAGATTTTCTAAAATGGCTCATTTTGTGCCCCTGCCCGGGTTACCCTCGGCACCCCAGCTTCTTCCACCACATCTTTCGATTACACGGGCTCCCTTTGCACATCATCTCGGATAGGGGAGTCCAGTTTGTATCTAAATTCTGGCGGGCTCTCTGTGGTCAGTTACGGGTGCAGCTGGACTTCTCGTCCGCATACCACCCTCAGACCAACGGGCAGGTGGAGAGGGTCAACCAAGTCTTAGGCTCTTATCTGCGATATTTTGTGTCTGCCCGTCAGGATAACTGGTCTGACCTTCTTCCCTGGGCGGAATTCTCATATAATTCCCTAAACTCAGAGGCCGCTAAAGCCGCTCCCTTTTTTATTGTGTTTGGGTTACATACCCGCCCGCCTCTCCCCCTAGCCGTTTCGTGTCACGTTACTGCCGTGGATGCCAAAGTACGGGACAGCAAGTAACTCTGGCAGGTCACTCGTCGGGCTCTTTTTCGGGCTTACACTCGTACTAAAGTTCAGGCAGACATGTGCCGGAGACCTCCCCCTGTATTTAAGCCAGGTGATAGGGTTTGGCTATCGGCCAAATACATCCGTTTCAAGGTACCCAGCTACAAGTTGGGCCCTAAATATTTGGGCCCTTTTGTGGTACTTCGTCAGCTTAACCCGGTCTCCTACAAGCTCCGCTTGCCTCCCACTCTGCGTGTCCCGAACGCCTTCCATGTCTCGCTCCTCAAGCCTGTGGTGCTGAATCGCTTCTCCCGTGGATCTGTCTCGCCTTCTCCTGTGGCCAACTCTGATAACATCTTTGAGGTCAAGGAGGTGCTGGCGCAGAAGACAGTGAGGGGGAAGCGGTTCTTTCTCATTGACTGGAAGGGGTTCGGGCCAGAGGAGCGTTCGTGGGAACCTGAAGGCAACCTGTCACCTGATCTCCTTGCTAGGTTCAAAAAAAAGAGGGGGAGACCTAAGGGGGGGGGTACTGTCACGGCGGCCGCGGGCGCCGCTGCCCCTGCGGCCGTTCCCCTGCCTGCCGGGGGTCCGGCGCGGGCATCGCGGGCACCCGCGACCACCCCCGTGCCCTCTGTCCCTGCGCCGGCTCGCTTACCTGGCCCCGCTCCTGTGCACGCCGCTCCCGTCCGTTCCGGCTGCCGCGCTCGTGCCCGTCCCTTAGCGCGCGCGCGACAGCTGGTCTAGATTTAAAGGGCCAGTGTCCCGTTAATTGGTCCTTTGCCGGATGCTGGTCCTATATAAGGGTTACGCCCCCAGCACTCGCTGCCAGATCGTTGGTGTGCGTTTAGTGAGCTAAGAGAGTGTCTAGTGTCCGTATTGATTACCCGTGTACCAGTCCGTTCCGCTACGTTTCCTGACCTTGCCTGTTTGCCGCCTGCCCTGACCGTCTGCCCGTCTCTGACCACGAACCTCTGCCGCCTGCCCTGACCTTCTGCCTGTCTCCGACTACGCCTTTGGATTACGATTCTGTACCATGCAGTACCCTGGCTGCCACCGCAAGCAAGTCACGTCAGGGGTAATGACCTGGTAGCCTCATGCTGCAGCAAGTCCATCCCGCTTTGCGGCGGGCTCTGGTGAAAACCGGGGCCTACTTAGATTCCGTTCCCTGGCGTGGCTTAACTATCATTGCTTGAGGTGGTCCAGCGAATCCACCGAACCCTTACAACAACTAAATTTCTTCTGGTCATTTCTGGAGTGCATTTCATATCCAAGAGTTAATTAAACCTATTGTTAGTGGTTTTATTTGAAGTAAAATATAGTGTTTTCACCAGCATATACGACTAAATTTCATCTGTCCATTTCTGGAGCACATTTAATATCCAAGGGTTAATTAAGCCTGTTGTTAGTGGGTGTATTTGTAGTAAAATACAGCGTGTTTTTCACCCCCATATACGACTACATTTTTTCTGGTCATTTCTGCAGCAACTTTCATATACAAGGGTTAATTAAGCCTGTGAGTGGTTTTATATGGAGTCAAATACAGGGTGTGTATTTAGCATATACAGATATCTTCATTAAACAGAGTCTGTAAATTTTTGATCAAACAGTATGTCAGACAGAGAGGTGGCAGGCCCTTCACATGTGACTGGCAGTGGCACAAACATTCCTGGAGCAGGCACAGGTCGCAGCACAGTAAGGGGATGTCGCAGCAGGGGTGACTCGGTAAAGTCAGAACTGCCGGTGTCATCTAGCGGCCGTGTGTTGACCAGCAACCCAAGGGTTCTTGATAGGTTGACTAGGTCCTCCACTTCCTCCCAGATGACATCTGACAACTCCAGCCAAGAGTAGGTGGGAACGCCAGACACAACCCTTAGTTGGCATGGCCCGGGAGCGGGTCAGCGGCCCTCACCTGTCCTCAACACGCCTCTGTCCCATTCGGTTCCCCCAGCCAGAGATCTACTATGTGGTCTGGGCTCACCGCCACTATACATCGAGGACGAACTCTTTGAGGACAGTCAGCAGCTACTTGGCAGTGAAGAGGTGGGGCAAACATCCATTGCTTCTTGCAGAAGGCGGGAAAGTAGTGATTTGGAGTGTGGCACGGGAGGTTATGTTGCAAGCAGTCAGGCTCTGCATACTGAGACCGTTGGGGAGAATAGCAGTGACGGGCAAACACAAATCGATGACGATGTGGCCGATCGCACTTGGGAGACAAGTGAAGCAAAGGCTTCATCATCATCGTCGAGAGAAGAGGGTGTCAGCTTGCACATCAGGCAGCTGCGCAGCCAGCAAGTCGGTAGTGTGGCCGGGAGTCAGCAGGGTGGCAGCAGTGCAAAGTCGGGAGCCAAAAGGCTATGGGGTAGAAAAACCACTTCGCAGGTCCAAGAAAGAAGCGGCACAGGGGCTCAGCGAGGCAGCGGCGTTAGTAGTCACTCAGTGCGGAGCGTTGGTGGTAAAATCACCTACACGGCGGTGTGGCAATTTTTTGCAAAGACACCAGAGGAGCCAAACATGTGTATATGTAGAATCTGTGGGCAGAAAGTGAAGTGTGGCCAGGGAGTAAACGTTGGCACCACGGCCCTGTGTCAACACATGCAGTGTCACCATCCAGTGGCCTGGGAGAAACGTGTCTCGTATGTGTTGGTCCATCCTGCCGCCGCAGCAACAGCAGCAGCAGCGCACAGTGGCACGCATGCCATTGCAGCCAGTCAAGGCTCCACCACCTCTGCCGAAGGGAGCTGTTTGTCTTTGCCATCATCTCCCGGACCAGAGGCTCCTGCTCCTCACCATGAGTGGTCAGCAGTCGTTCAGAGAGGCGATTGCCAAAAAACAACAGCATGTGTCCAACCATCCTAAGGTTCAGAAGCTGACCGTGCTCCTGTCAAAGTTGTTGGTACTGCAGTCCCTCCCTTTCCAAGTGGTGGACTCTGCACCGTTCAGAGAACTAATGGCTTGTGCCGAGCCGAGGTGGAGAGTTCCAAGCCGTAATTTCTTTTCCAAAAAGGCAGTACCAGCCCTTCACACATATGTAGAACAGAAGGTGGGCCAGTCCTTGAGCCTATTGGTTTCTTCCAAGGTGCACGGCAGTGCGGACGTGTGGAGCTGTAACTACGTTCACGGACAGTACATTTCCTTTACGGCCCACTGGATGAATGTGCTTCCTGCCCAGCCACACCAGCATCTTGGACGCCACTTTCTCCTCCATGTTGTCAAACTGCTGCTCCTGCGCCAATGTCCGCCTCCTCCTCCAACACCACCTCAGCCTCCACAAGTCTAAGTGCTGCTCCATCATACCACATGTGCAGGGCACTGTGGTGTCACGCAGTTCTACACCTGGTTTGCCTGGGCGAACGAAGTCACATAGGGGAGGAACTGCTCTGCGTCATGCAACACAAAATCGATTCCTGGCTTTCTCTGTCTGCACTGCACTGAGGATGGATGGTCCATGCGCAATGCATGGCGCACATGTTCAATCTGGTTGTCAAAAGGTTCCTGAAGTCTTCCACCCATCTAAAACTTCCACCAGACATTCTAAAACTGGCCAAGAAACTGTGCATGCACTTTATCCATTCCTATGAAGCCAAGCACACTCTCCTCGAGCTGCAGCGGCAGAGCGGCCTCCCCCAACACAGGCTGATATGCGATGTTTCCACCCATTGGAATTCCAGCCTCCACATGTTAGACCGACTGTATGAACAGAGAAAGGCCATTAACGATTTTTTTACAATCCAGGCGTACAGGAGTACTCCCCTGTGTAAATTTGATGTCAGCCAGTGGCAACTCATGCATGACACCTGCTGTTTGCTCAGGCTCTTTGAGGAGGCCACATTATTTGTCAGTCGCCAGGACTACGGGATGAATAACGTCATTGAACTGCTTCATGTCCTTGAACAGTTGCTGCAAAATCTGTCTAGATAGTGGACTGGAGACGTGGCGCTTACATCTCACGCCACATGAGTCCAGTGGGGGCTGAACTGGAGGAGGAAATTGGAGCACAAGCAGTGTTTGGTGAAATGAGTGGTTTTTCTACTCAGGTGATAGGAGAGGAGGAGCAGAAGCATCCGGAGGAGGTAGAGGGAGATGAGGAAGATGAGGCAGATGACTTGGAAGCACCATGGCAGTATACAGTGGAGATGGAGGCAGGGAGTCCCTCAGAGTCACTTGTGCAGATGGCCATCATCATCCAGCAGAGGGATGACTTTTAGCTCTCCCCCCTCTTGGACCCTCGCTACCGGTCCAAAATGGGTGCCTTTTTTCCACCTGCCGAGAGGGAGGAGAAACTGGCGTACTATAGAGAAATCCTGTGTAATCAGTTGGCCGCTGCCTATGTGCGGCATCATCCATCCTCTGACAGGTCTGACCGGGGGGTTCCTCATCGCTCACGTTTCACTGCCACGGCTGCTATGGGGAGGTGGGGGGTAGGAGCAGTATCAGCAGCAGCCTAAGTCTGGAGTCGTTGATGAGCAGCTTCCTTGACCGGCCTAGTGAGGAGAGTACTCAGCAGCAACAGCAAGGCCTGGAGCAGACCCTGAACCAGCAGGTGGTGGCCTACTTGGACAGCACTCTGTCACCGCAGTTAGAAGATCCGCTGGACTACTGAGCAGGCAAACTGGATGTGTGGCCACAACTTGCCAAGTTTGCAGTGGAGAAGCTGTTCTTTCCGGCCAGAAGTGTGGCATCAGAGCGAGTGTTCAGTGCGGCGGGGGCCATCGTTACCCTCAGGAGAACCTGCTTGTCCACCCGAAATATGGAGCGACTTACCTTTGTCAAGATGAATCAGGTGTGGATCGGCCAAGATTTCCACACACCAATGCCTTATACATCAAATTAGATCAGCCATGACTCCTCCCCAAAACTTTGAGAAATGAGTCTGGATTCTAACTACCTGCCTCAGCCACTATTCTGATGCTGCCACCCGGCTGATGCCACAAATCTGCTGCCAGTTGCTCCATCTGCCTCCCACCATCTTTACCAGGGACTGGTATTGCCACCTGCCTCCACACTCTGGCATTGTGCCTCTCTCTGACCTCATGCTGCTGCTGCCACCCTCAACTCTGTCATTGTGCCACTCTCTGATCTCATGGTGCTGCTGCTGCTACTGCTGCCGTCACCTCCACACTGTGTCATTGTGCCAATCTGTGACTTCATGCTGCTGATGTTTCTGCCGTCACCTCCACACTGTCATTGTGCCACTATATGAACTCATGCTGCTTCTATGGCTGCCGTCACCTCCACACTGTGTCATCTGTGGGCTCCTGATTTTGCTGCCAACTAAAGAATTTGTCATTGTGCCACTCTATGACCTCATGCTGCTGATGTTGCTGCCGTCACCTCCACCTTGTGTCATTGTGCCAATCTGTGGTCTACTCATGTTATTGCCACCTCCACACTCTGTCTTTGTGCCACTCTGTGGCCTACTGATGTTGCTGCCACTTCCACACTCTGTGATTGTGCCACTCTGTTGCCCACTGATGCTGCTGTCACCTCCACACTCTGTGATTGTGCCACTCTGTGGCCTACTCATGCTGCTGTCAACTGACCGCTGTCTCACTCGAACACCCTGTGGTTTCCCAATGCTGTTTCCACCCTCCACCATTCTATGACGTTGCCACTATGTTTGGTTTTCCCCTTATTTTCACCTGTCAGAAGGAATGGGAAGGATCAGGATTGTCTAGCCAAAAGTAGGAGTGGACACAGAACACAGAAGACATGCAAATATTCCATTTACTGGTCATCTCTGTTTTAGATCAACTCCTGTTTGTTTTTGGCTTTAGCAATACTTATGGATTATTGACCGATTCAAAGTGGACACTGAAGGATGAAAGGAAGGGTAAAATGATCAGAGACGTCAACGCAAAATTACTGCCAACACCCTCTCCACTCATTCGGGGGGCCTCTACATGTATCAGCGTTTAACAGAACAGGTTCTGTCATATTCTGTGGAAGCATCTGGTGACAGTGTAAAGTTCTGGCCTCGTGGAGTGAGCCCTGCTGTGACGTCCCCTTACTGTGCTGCGAACTGTGCCGGCTCCAGGAACTTACTATTGCGTTCTTTGACGCTATTGTAGGATCTTAGCCCTCAGCTCGTTTCTTTCCAGCTGGCGCTGACATGACTTTGTCAGGCTGCGTTCCCACTTCAGTTTTGTGGTCAGTTTTGCCCCTGTAAGTGCCCAGGGAATTTTAGAGTGAAGTTGTTCTAAGAGCGGCGGCTGTTATTTCCGTGTCATACTAAAACACAGAATTGTATGAAGACCAAACCATGCTTCCTATGCATATTTGAGAATGGCACAACATTCTACAACACCCTACAGGCTCTCTACAGCAAGGAAATAGCTGTTTTTTAACGTGATTCGCCGCAAATAAATTCGGGTCAAAATGAATTTTGTTGGAAAATTCGGCAAACTCGGCTAATCGAATTTTTGAGAAATTCACCCATATCTAGGCATAAACCATGCATGCTCTGCAGTAAAAACCTTATCATAATCAACTCGTAAGCTACTAATTTCATAGTCACCATTGACAACCTCTATAGAAGATTTCTCAGTTACAATGACATTACCTGGCACCTCACCAGTGTCAGATACATTCCCCTGTTCACACCTCTGACCAGCTCTGTCTAGCAGCAGACCCTCTGCAGTAACGTGTGGAGATGTTTCCCTCATGTCCCCTGTAACGGACTCTAAGGAGAACTTCGCCTCCCATAGGC
>JAODAL010070311.1:0-15974 GCA_025379985.1 Phyllomedusa bahiana | reverse complement strand
ACTCTGAGTCAGTTCATTGAGGTTGCTGTCTTGCTGTTTCCATTTTGAGCTCCTGCAGTTCTCTGGATTAACCTGGAGTGTGGTTCAGTTTCTGTGCCATCTGAGTTTCCTGACCCTTCTGTCTGTCTCTGTATGTTGATTTTCTTGCATCTGTCCTGTTGTCCTGCCTTGGCACTGTTCCTGATCTGTACCTGCTGTGTTACCGTCCAGTTCTGACGTTATCCTGTGGTGTTATGTGTACGTTTATCCCTCTCTGTATCCTGCTGTGTTCCTGAATAAGTTTTACCTGCCCTGCTTATGTTCTCCTATGTTCCTGTCCTTCACCTCGGCTGTCACCGCAGGTAGCCACGTCAGGGGTAGCGACCTGGGGGTCCCGCAGCCAAGTCCATCCTGCTTTGCGGCGGGCTCTGGCGAAGACTAGGGGCCCCTTAGACTCTGCTCCCTGGTGTGGTCCTCCACCTACCACCTCGCCTGCGGTGATCACAGAGGATCCACACACGGATGTCAGCGGTCGGCGCCTCAGCATATGTTTGTCAGCGACCGTCCGTTACAGTATGTAAACTTCTGGTTTCAACTGTATATCTTTAGACCTTTTATGTTCACCACCAGTGTCCTGCTGCATTAGGTGAGGAAGATTTAGAAGCCCCAGCGCCACATCTTGCTTACAGATTAGTGTGATGATGTCATCATATCATTCTGTATAAATTGAAGAGAGACTAGGTAGGGCACTGTACAGGTGGCAGAGACAGCAAGGCAAAGTGGGCCTCTAAAATCAACTCCTCTGGTGGATCCTAGGCACCCCAGTCCAACACTAATTTTATCTGTAAAATGGCAAAAGTGTTTTTCATGTTTGTTTTGTTTGCTTAGGGTGCTTTCAAACGGTGCGTTTTTGGTGCGTTTTTGATGCGTTTTTTGGATGCTTTTTGTGCAACAATGTATATCCTTAATTGCTGTGCCTTCCTGCACAAAAAACGCACCAAAAACGCACCAAAAACACACCGTTTGAAAGCACCCTTAGAGCTTGTTCACACGACGTTTTTGAGATCCGTTTTACGGATCCGCAAAACTGACCTAACAATTGTCAGTGTGATTTAACCTTAAGTTCAATGGCAAAAGCGCATCGCTGTTCCCATGGGAGATCGGCAATGTGCTTTTGAGAGCTCTCCTGCATTGCGCTTTTCGCATCCGCTTTAAGAATTGACATGTCAATTCTTATTGCGTTTTACGCAAGTGAAAGCCCATAGGAGATAATGGAGTCCGCTTTTGGCACCTGGCTCCACACTCCGGGTACGTATCAGCTGTGCTTTGCATCCTGAAAGCGGATGCGAAAAGCGCACTGGGAGGCTGGACGGGGATCGCTGGAGAGGTGAGCGGCGGCAGCGGGAGCGCAGGTGAGCGGCGGGAGCGGGGAGCGCAGGTGAGCAGCGGGAGCGCAGGTGAGCGGCGGCAGGGGGAGCGCAGGTGAGCGGCGGGAGCGCAGGTGAGAGGCGGCAGCGCAGATGAGCGGCGGGAGCGCAGGTGAACGGCGGCAGCCGGAGCGCAGGGGAATCGGAGGTGAGCGGCGGCTGCGGGAGCGCTGGGGGGATCGGAGGTGAGCGGCGGCTGTGGGAGCGGTTACAGTGAAGGTGCGGGAGATTTGAAATGGTGGAGGAGCTGGGGCTGACATATATGGGTGGAGGAGCTGGGGCTGACATATATGAATGGAGGAGCTGGGGCTGACATATATGAATGGAGGAGCTGGGGCTGACATATATGAATGGAGGAGCTGGGGCTGACATATATGAATGGAGGAGCTGGGGCTGACATATATGAATGGAGGAGCTGGGGCTGACATATATGAATGGAGGAGCTGGCTCTGACATATATGAATGGAGGAGCTGGGGCTGACATATATGAATGGAGGAGCTGGGGCTGACGAGAGAGTGAGAGAGAGAGGAGAGAGAGAGAGAGAAGGGGAGTGAGAGAGAGAGAGAGAGATTCAACGCAAGTGAAAAAGCTTTGAAAACGGATCCAAATAAAGTAACAACTGCTGCGTTTTGCGGATCCGCTTTCCGGATGCGCTTTTCAAGTGCCAAAAACGGATCCGTAAAAAGGGTCCAAAACGCCGTGTGAACAAGCCCTTACTTGTAGTTTTAGTCAACTTAAAGTACCTGACCACTAGGGAACTCTATCATTTGCACATTGTACTGCAATAGCAATATATTGCAGAACAGTGTATAATAGTGGCTTTCCTATTACACCTTGCCAATGGCAATCATAGAAACCTTTACTAAGCCATTGGCTGTCATGACACCACCCCACCACCTTTAGTCAAAGCTATCTTCGATCCTGACTGTACTACATATAACCAACATCTGTTACCTCCGGCATATGAAGCAGGCTAAAAGAGTCCCTTTACCAACTTCATTATGTAACAGTAAGATACTATCAATGTGGTAGAATTACCTATATCCTAGCCTTTCAATTCAGGTTAACTATTTAAATCAATTCAATAAGAGCACTTGAATAAAATACTGCATATTCCTAGCATATTACATAACACCATTATTACTCAGGTGGTGTCTGAGGTTCCCCTACCACATAAGACACCTCTGTTATTATGAATAGCACATGGTAAGTGATAGATTTTGTACTGTGACTCAGGAGTTTCAAGCTATGTTTCTGAATAAAAAGTATAAAGTGAATAATAATGCAGATATTTTAGGCATTGCTGTCCCCCAGTGAATACAGGACACTAAAATTCTCCCTAGAAAAGAACTAGAGGCATACTCAAAGACTGCAGCATATGATTCTACAGAGAGAACACAACTTCCAAGCCCCATCATCATATTTTACCTTCCTCTCACTATGTACGTGCATTACATCTCATACTCACAAATTATATTAGCTTGTTGTTGAATAGCCCCAGTGGTCTAGATAAGCAATAACTCATCGAATATAAATCTGTTAGCATGTAAATGAGTACCTAGCTTTTAATTCTTCAGTTGCTCATTAGCATATACAGCATTAAAATACTGTGACATATCAATGCAGCCAAGACCTGTGGAGAGAAAAAGGTGAATATTCTATCGTGTTTTACTTTTTTTATAGTATTTTGCTCTAATTAGTGTAGATTTCCATCATGGCTAATTAATCATAAAAAAGCAATTACCCTTCATTTTTTGCAGGAATGATAAACAAGGTTAGAATATTGTAATTATCCCTAATATCTGTTTGCTTATGGCAGATATAGCTGGAACACACTATATGAAAATATCAGCAGCATTTGGCAGTGTAATGACATAAAATATGAGACCTCGTGTATCCAAACTGTCTCAGAGAAAAAATAACTGTCTACTTTAAATTGTCAATACATGAGTGCATGTAATACAATAAAAATAACTCATTCCTTACAGATGATAGCACTACGGTCATGACACAGTGTCTCTTTATATGAGAAGGACTAAATCAAGGTCAGTTACAGACCTACCCCCACAGCTGAGTTGTTCAGTTGTGCCACCAAGTGGACTGAGCAAGTCAGCTCCTGTTGAGGACTTATTAAGAGTCTGGATTCTAGATTTGGTGCCATTCCTGCTACAGGATTACCATATGGAATCTAAAGTGTTTTCTGAAAGGCTTATTTTTGGGTGCAACAACTAGCATGGAATAAAAGAACGGTGTGCACTGCTACCACTTTGCCTCCTGTCTGCTATTTTGCTTACAGCACCATAACACCTCAAATACCATCAGGACAGAGAGGTTTAGTCACAGAGAGTGTCCCAAGAGAACACCGGAGATAACAATAACAATTATTTGTAACTTTTATCTATGTATTTTTATTTGTAAAATGGAAAGGGTAGAGATTTAAACCTTTAATATTTGTATATTTTTTATACTCTAAAAACCTTTTTTTCTGATAATATTGAGTCCTTCTGGGGTATTTGACCACTATGGGGCTCGATCTTCAGTTACCCCTCTGGATTATATGAACAATGCAAAAGGGTGAACAAAGATGGCAGTTCTAGCTCTTCTTGCCTGGGGCAGGAAGTGTTAGAAACGCATACATGTTGGCAATGGAAGTTTTCAAAAGGCTTCCAGCCACCATGTTAAAGGATCAGCCCCCACGTGTGCCAATCGGAGGGAGAAACACCCTGACCACGATCGCCACAATGTCTAAGGGGTTAATCAGACAAGATCTCTGCTATTAGCATCAGGTGTCAGCTGTATCTAACAGCCAGCACCCCCTGTGTAGGGAGCGGGCTCAGTGAGTTAACACTGCCATGTTGTATTAAAACAGCATGATGGGTTAAGGGGTTAAACAAGCAGACCCATTCACTGTAGTGTTCCAGGCTAGCATAAGAGGTTTGGGTGTCAACCACCTTGACAATGGCAATTCACTACTATCCCATCCTATTGTCCGCCACCTCTGGGACACCACATAAGCAGTCTTCAAGTGTGGCTCAGGCACTGAATAAACGGATCTTGTTTGCAGTTTATGTATTTCCTTGATAATTAATCCCTTACCAACATTTAACATACAGGTACATTACAAAGTTGGTAATTTCCTATACAATGGGTTTACTCAGTAAATTTGCTACATAGGAACCAGGTGCCAATTGCTAATTGCAGCTGACACCCACTTCTAACAGCAGGGAAGAAAGCCTGCTCCAACCCATGCTTTTTAACCCTTTAGATGTTACAGCATTCGTGGCCGTGGTATATAAATTAACGAAATATCCTGCTGTACATAGGCTAACCTGGCATCTGAACGCCATATGAATGCTTTCTTAGCCTCCATGTTAAGGATGCTAAAGCTTCCTGCGCAAAGTAGGAAGCAATAGAACAGCAAACTTGGTACACCTTTCTGCATTATTTGCATATTATTTACATAATGCAGAAAGGTGTACAGGGCCTCAAGCCCACTACTTTTCAGGTACCCTAAGGGGAATAAATGTCAAAGTAAGAAAAAAATGTATCAGAAAAAAAAAAAATACTAAAAGTTCAAATCACCCCCCTTTTGCCATTTTACAAATCTATAAATTAATAATAAAAAATTTAACATAATTGGTATTGTCACATCTGAAAAATTCCAAACTAAGAAAAAAATTTGAAATGCTGAAATTGTCGGGGAGGATTTTTGCCATTTCACATACTCTAAAAATTTGAATGAAAAGTGATCAAAAAGTCACATGTAACCCAAAATGGTACCAATAAAAAGAAAACTTTAGCCTGCAATCAATGCACTTTTACTGAGATCCGTAAGTGGAAAACAAAAATGTTATTAGTCGCAGAAAATGGCGCTACAGTACAAATTTAAGAAACAGAGAGTGTGTTTTTTAAAACAAATACTAAAACATAATGAAAAAAATTTAAAAAATTTGTTTCACTGGAATCTTTATAAACCTTCGGGAAAAGGGGAATAACAAAAAATTTTTAAACCAAAGATTGAATGCTATAAAAACAACCCCCCCCCCCCAAATTTTTTTTATTCAAAATTTAAAAATTTGGGTTTTTTGGTTTTGGGGTATTTTTCTGGGGTTTTATGTCAATGGCTCCGTTGTTATGGCTCTTTGAAATCGGTGAGCAAAAAACAAAGAGCCAAAAAATTATGACCAGCTGTCAGGAAGAGGTAACATCCCACTAAAACAGAGGTACATTGGTCTCAGAATACAATATTTTCAACATTGTATCTTAAAAACCCGGGGACTCAAAATATAATTAGAAAAGGGGGAAAATTTTCTCAAAAATTGATTGGGTTTCATTCGCCAATTTTCCCGACAAAAATTTCGTTTCTTTCCCGAATTACTCGGCCCCGAAATGGGCCTTTAAAAAAGCGGCAAATTTCCAGGCTGCACGAGCCTGCAGGGGGCTTTTAAAAAACGTTGTCCCATGTTTTAAAATATCCCGGGAGGGAGCTTGGTTTGGGTTTTTATAAAAATGTTGTTTTTTTGTATGACACGCACATGCTGCCGCCGTCCCCTTAGAATGCTTACTATAAAATGCCCGGGCACTTATGGGGGAAAAAACTGCCCCAAAAAACTGAAGCGGAAAACGTCCCCCCTGAAAAATGTCATGGCAGAAAAAAGCGGGAAAAAAAAACAAACTGAGAGCTCAGGGGGGCAACTTTAGTGACAGTGTGGGGAAAGGTGACGGGGGCACCCACGAGCTTTGAGGTGGGCCCAGGGCACAATGACATTTGGAAGGGAAAAAACGTACCAGGCCCGGGGGAAAAGGGGTGGCACAAGGGACACAGTGGGGGAGGCCCATTTTTGGGTGGAAAGCAGCATGGGGTTTCAGGCGGGTTTTGGCACAATGAAAAATTTTTTTGGAAGCTGGCAAAAAAGGAGTGGGCCCAAAAAGGTGGTAAAAGACACAGTGTGGAGGGCCCCGGGCAAGGGAAAACAGCAGCGCAAAAGGTCCGCAGTGGAAACAAGAACACATTTGTGGAGGGCAGGGGCAGCGGGCCACATCAGAAAGTTTGGGGTTTCGGGACATTTGGCACAATGACAAATTTGGGGGGTGGAAAAAAACGGGATTTAGGCCCCCAGTGTGGGGGTTTTGGCAGCGCCCGGGCCCAAGCGTAAGGTCAGACAGTGGCACAATGATACAGTTTTGGAGGGAAACGACGGGGAGTAACAGCAGCGATGGGGCCCGAGAGTGGCACAAATGAAATTCTGCAGGGGGCAAATATTTTAGGCCACGGGAGCGGCACTTTGACTGAGGGGAGGGCCCGGGCGGCAGCAGCATGGGGTTTCAGGGTGGCACAAGGGACGGGAGAGGGGAAAGGTGATGACAGGAGAAACAGCATGAGGTCAGAGAGGGGCCAAAATGACTTTTGGGAAAAGGTGGAAAAAACCAGTACCGGGCCCCGCCAGAGTGGAAACAATGACCGTGTGGATGTCCGGCAACAGCAAAGCTTTCCCAGCATGGGGCCAAATAGAGTGGCACAAGACAGAGTGTTGAGGTGGGGGAAATCCCAGTCCCGGGGAAAGCGGTGGTGGGCAGATGGAGAAACTATACAGGGGTGTGGCATCGGGGGGGTGGCGGCATCAGAATAGGGGGCCTTTTGAGGCAGGTATTTTTGAACCCAAAACTGAGCCTAAGGCATTTTGGTGTGTGGAAACCCTGGCCGATCCACCCCTTGTTTCTTTCTTGAAAAAGGGGTTCATTTTTCAACTTTTCCCCCCCGTGGACAAGGGGGTTTCCCCTTTGGGGGTAAACGATGGCCCCCGCCGAAACTGAAAAAACCCGCTTGATGCCACATTTACGGGCCCGGGGCCGGGACAGCTTCTCCACTGAAAAATCGGAAATTTTGGGGCCCCACACACCCATTTTGGGGCTGCCCAGTAGTCCGGGATTTTCCCAAAAATGGGGGGGGGCAAAAGTGCTGTCCGAAAGGCCCAACATTTTGGGTTTTGGGTTTTGCCATGTCCTGCTGCTGCTCCCTGCTGGTGATTTCCCCTCCTCATTTGGGGGGTTTGAAGGAAGTGTTTAATTAGTGACCCCCGATTTAAAGGTTTTACTGCTGATGGGGGTGGTATTTGTTCCTACCCCCCCCCCTTCCTCCAGCGCCGGGGCCCCAGTAGAAAGGGGTAAAGCGTAAAGGAAACCCCCCGGGTTAAAATGTCAGAGGAGGGCGATGGCACATGGGCAGGGGCCCCCAAACTGATTGGGGGAGGTTTTCCCCTATAGTTTTTGATTTTGTCTTCCCTCCCCAAATAGCGGGGGAAAAAGGCCCCCAAATTTTTGGGAAACCGGGGGTACCCGAGGGCCCAAATTAGGGTGGAGACCCAAAAAGTCTTTCCCCCCTCCCGGATGTGACTATTGGGCCCGGGTTCACTAGCCAGGAAAAAAAGCATGCTGGGGGGGAATTTCTGCAAAAGTGATCCGAGGGGCCCCCCGCCTCCTTTTCCCCACTGTTATGCCACGGTGCTTGGGGGGCCCATTTCCCCTCGTTTTTCCAATCCCCAACCCCCACCCCCCTCCAGCTGTCCTGCCCTTTCCCTCCTTGTCACCTGGGTAAAAATCCACTCATTTCCCCAAGAAAAAGTTTTGGGGGCCCCCAATTGTCCTCCTCTCCCTCCATTTCGTCCCCCCCGGGACTCATGGGGCCCAAACGAGTGTAGTCGAAAACATCTCCAGTCCCCTGCCCGGCCGGGTTTTTTCCCAGCATCTTTTCCAGGACTTTAAGGGCAGGGGAAATTTACGTTATTCACCCCGTTGGGTCCTGGCGACTGACAAATAACGGGGCCCCCCCAAAATTTGGCCTCAAAAAAAGGGGCAGGTGTCACGCATGAGCTCCCACTGGGGCTTAAAAGTTAAAAGGGGGGAGAAATTCTGTCTGCGGGAAATCATAAAAAAAAAACTTTAATGGCCTTTTCTGTTTTTACAGTGGGTCCAAACATGTGCAGGTGGAATTCCAGGGGGGTGGAAACATGCTTTATCAGAGGGGTTTGGGGGGGGGGCCGTTCTGCCGCTGAAAATTGGAGGGGGGGGTTTTCCCGGGGCTTTGTACGAATGGATAAAGTGCATGCACAGTTTTCCTGGCCATTTTCAGAATTTTTCTGAAGATCGGGGGAAAGGTTTTCAGGAACCTTTTTAAAACCCAAGATTGAACAGTGGGGATGCAGGGCGAAAGGGACCACCCCTCCCGGGGGCACCCGGGGGACCCCTTTGTTCCCCCCCAATTGTCCTTCCCTTGGTTCCGTTTTTGCATTTGGCGGGGGGAAAAAGCACACTCAAATTTCTTGCGGCCAGGGGAGGGCGGAGCATTTTCCCCCCTGTGTGACTTCGTTCGGAGGAAAAGTAGGTGTAGAACTGCGTGCCCACCGCTGTCCCCTTTACCATGGGGAAATGATGGAGGGGGACTTGTGGAGGCTGAGATTGGTGGGGGTGGGGGGAGGAGGAGGAGGGGGGTGTTTGGGCGCAGGGAGCGGGCGTTTGCCAAGGTTGGAGGAAAGCGGCTTTCCCCTTGTCCAAGTTTTTGGGGTTTTGTGCCTGGGGCAGGATGTACATTCCCCCAGGGGGCCCTTTAAAAGGAAAGGGTACGGGCCCCTGACCGTAGTTACAGCCCCCCAAGAGGGTCGCGCTGCCTTTTTCCCCTTTGGAAAAAAAACCGATAAGTCAAGGACTAAACCCACTTTCTGTTTTACTTTATTTTGAAGTGCTGGTACTCCCCTTTTTGGGAAAAAGGGAAATTAGGGCTTGGAACTTCCATCTCGGCTCGGCAAAAGCCTTTAGTTCTCTAAATGGTGAAAAATTTCCCCCTTTTGGGAAAAGGGGGGACTGCGGTACCCAAAAAAAACCCCCTTTGGGGGGGGGGACAGGAGCACCGGTCAGCTGCTGCACCTTAGGATGGTTGGACGTTTAATTTTGGTCTTTTTTACAATGCCTCCCCTGAACGATTTGCTGGCGCCAGAGTTGCGAGGAGCGGAGCATCGGGGCCCCGGGGAGGAGGATTTTCAAAAAAAAACACCCTGCCTTTGCAGAGGTGGTGGACCCTTGATGGCGAAATGGCATGCGTGCCACTGGCCCTGCTGCTGCTGCTCCCAAGCGGCAAGGATCCCACCCATCTGAGCCACGTTTCCCCCGGGCCCACCGGTTGGGGGACGTTTCCCCATGTTTTGGGACGCGGGGCCCTTTTTGGGCCCAAACCCGTTAGCCCCCTTTGGCCAGCTTCACTTTTCTGCCCCAGATTCTCTTTATCCCCCAAAATTGGGGCTCTCCGGGGGTCTAGCAAAGAACTGCCCCCAAACCGCCAAAGTAGCTGTTTTTACCGCCAACGTCCGCACTGAGTAAATACTCCCGCCCCTCCCTCCCCTGAGCCCCTGGGCCGTACTGTCTTGGCCCTCCCGAAGGGGTTTTTCCCCCGTGGCCGCTTGGCTCCCGACCTTCACTGCTGCTACCCTGCTGTTTCACGGACAAAAACCACTTGCTGGCTTGCGCCGCTGCCTGACGGGGAAAGCTGACCCCCTCTTCTCCTGCGTTTGATGAACCCCTTTTTTCACCCGGCCCCCTTTGCGGTGGCTTTTTCATCATCTATTTGTGTTTAATCTCCATTTACTGCCCTCATCCACGGTTTTGGGTAAGCCGAGGGGACCTCTCCCACATGCCCTCCCATGCCACTCTCAAAATCATACTTTGCCCCCCCTACTGAAGAAGTTTGGGGATTTGGCCCCATTTCTTGGGTGCCAAGAAATTGCGGGACTGCCCCCTAAAATTGTTCCCCCGGCTATATAGTGGCGCTGACCCCAGCCCCACATAGTAGACCCCTTTGGCTGAGGGAAAAAACTGGATGGGACAGAGGGGGTTTGGGGGCAGGTGAGGGCCCTGACCCGCTCCGGGCCCATGCCAACAAGTTTTGTGTCTGAGGTTCCCAAACCCAAATCTTGGTGGGGGTTTTCAGATGTCATCTGGAAGGAAGAGGATGGGCCTTGTCAACCCAATTTTAAAAACCCTTGGGGTTGCTGAACAAAAAAAACGGGGGCCCCTAGATGACAGCGGAGTTTTGGCCTCACCCAAATGACCCTGCTGCGAAAGTCCCCCTTTCTGTGCTGCGACCTGGGCCCGGGTTTTAGAAAAAGTTTTTGCACTGCCACTGCAGTTTTCGGCCTGCCACCTCTCGTCTGACTTTCTTTTTTTTGTTCTAAATGTACAGACAAGTTTGATGAAGCTATCTGTTATTGATAAATTTACAAAATGTTTTTGACTCCAAAAAAGAACCCCAAAATAACAAGCTTGGGTAACCCTTGGTTAAAAAATTGCGCTCCAACCAAAATGGGGCCCGGAAAAAAAAAAAATTTTCTTGTATTTTGTCGTTTAAAAAGCCCCGTGTGTTTTTTAAATGTAAAAACCAAACAGGCTTAATTAATTCCCTTGCTTGTGAATTTTTGCTACAAGGGAAAATGTTTATATTTCGGGGGGGGTTTAAAAAGACGGGGGTTTTTTTTTGTCAGCACAGCAGCAAAACAACGCTTAATTAACCCCCGGATGGTTTTAAAATTTCGCCAAAAGAATTGAGCCACCACAAAAATGGTTTGCCTTTTTTTTTTTTTTGGTGGTTTCCCAAAGGTGTTTTTCTACGCCCCCATACAAAAGATAAAAATTTTAATTAACCTTTTTCTTGTGAATTTTGGCTACCCCCCAAAAAAAAAAAAATTTTATTTTTGGGGTTGAAAAAGACGGTTTTTTTTTTTGCAGCACACCAGCAAACAACCCCTTAATTAACCCCCGGATGTAAATTGCGCAAAAAGAATTGAGCCCCCACAAACTAGTAGCTTTGTAGGGCGGTTGTTACCCCAAAAACGTATTTTCTACGCCACACAAAAGAGATAAAATTGTAATTAAACCTTTGCTTGTGAATTAGGCACCCAAAAAAAAAAATATAATTTGGCGTTGAAAAAAGACCCGGTTTTTTTTTTTGTCCGCACAACCGCCCAAAAAAACGGGTTAATTAAAAACCCCGGGTGTTAAAATTTCGCCAATAGAATTGGGGCCCCCACAAACTAGTAGCTTTGTAGCGTGTTCAAATTTTGGTTTGGGGGGATTTTCTACGGCCACACAACAAGAGATAAAATTTTTAATTAACCTTTGCTTGTGAATTAGGCTTTCCAAAAAAAAAAAAATTTTATATTTGGCGTTTTAAAAAAAAACGGGTTTTTTTTTGAAGGAAAACCAGAAAAAAAACGCTTAATTAAAAACCCCGGGGTGTAAATTTAAAAATAGAATTGAGCAAACCAAAAAAGAAGTTGGGATTTGTATTGTTTTTAAAAAGCCTTTTTTCTTTAAATGAATTAAAAAAGGAAAAGGGGTTTTGATCCCCCTTGGATATTGAAATGAAATGCAAAATGCAGTGGAAGGCCACACCCGGATTTCAAAACCAAAACCCCCAAAAAATCAGAAATGAAAATTTTTAGGGGAACAGTCTCTGAGCAAGCCCGAGAACCCCCAAAAAAATGTGTGTAAAAAACAGTTTTCGAAAGCGTATCCCCGAGCGCACCTTACCTGTCAGTTTCAGTGAGAGGAAGTTTTAGCTCCAGCGGCGGCCCCTCGGTCTTATATAGTGCGGTGCGTCCAAAAAATCCCGCCGGGGCTTGTTTTGGTTCATCTCTGCAACCCTGGGTTTTTGGCTATGCCCTTCTTCCTCCCAGGGGTGCTTTTCCCCCTGTAAAGCCATGGGGCTGCAGCCCCTTTTTTCAAAAAAAAAAGCACACTTCGTTTCAAACCCAATTTCCCCAAAATTGGGACTTGTTCCGAACCGAAGTTTTCCTGAAATTCTAAACGAATTCCACTTCGTTAGAATCGATTCGCCCTTTAAATATAATGTCTGGGACACTGGTGTTGATGAAAGAGCGAAACCCAAATTTTATCATGAACATTGTTCTTGTAAAAAAATTTGTATTAGTAAAATGATGTAATGATTTGGTGGTCTAGTAGGTTTTTTTAAAGTACGTGCATCCTTTTTCTGTTTTGCCCCTTTAGATAAGCTGCTGCTTTGGGAACTGGGTGAGGTCAAACCCATTTTCTTTTTTTTTGGTACATTGTGTACATGACCTAAAGAAGCTTCTGTCCTCAATATAGAAAGTGATTTCCAGCTTCCAGCAGCTCTTCTTGTTATATGTAAGGACTTGTTTTATATGAATTAGTTATTTGCTTCATTTTCTTTAATATTTATTTTACATTCATTTAGGAGACATTTAAGGACTTCAGAACTAATCACCAGTTTTCCTTAGAGTTATGGTTTCAACATACAGCCGTCATCCAATTAATATTGTGTGCTGAGGGACCAGTGAATACTTAAAGATTTCCAGGTGCTGTCCAATTAAATTATATAGAAATAGCAATGTTTCAATTCTTAGAACATGAAATAAAAAAGGAAGTGTAGCCCCCTGTTTGATTTACACAAATGTTCCTAGCAGAAGTATATACTATATATCAATAGTGTAAGATAGTTGTAGTAATGACTGATCTTAGCTGTTTTTGGAGACAGTGCAAACCCATATTTCATTTGGAGGATGGAGAATATTATACTTGTGATAGTGCTTAGTTGGAACCAGCTGCTCTGTGCATTTTAACTGCAACTGAAGAGCATGACACAAATACATAGCTTACTAGGGAATCTGAAAAAATTAGAATATCATTCAAAACTAAAGGGGTTCTCCAGGACTATCTTTTTCTTTGCTATAGGGTTCACAAATGTATTATATTAAACCTTGTAATTCATACTGTAATGGGTCTATAAAAAATATGGGTCTCTCTATTTGACTTAAATTTTTGATATCAATTATCTTTTCAGTGATATTCTCATTTTTTGAGTTGCACTAGTCTAATTTAAGCAGTGTTTTAGAAAACACTCTATAGTATATTTGAGGAGAACTGAAGGATATAGGTGACCTGGCTTATATATTTTATTTTATATTGTATATGATAAGAAGAATGGCAATTTACAAAGGATAAACAAAGAAGTTTATCAGAATAGTTCATGCTACATAATACAATGAAATATTAAAGGGGTTAGCCACATCATAAGAAAATAATACCATCTGCTCCTAGAGTTTCAGTAAAATAAAATAAAAACTTTAATTCACCTTCCTCCGGTCCCCGGTCTTCTGCTTTTATTTTGTCACTAGCGAAAAGGGATGTCACCATGGCAGTTGCTGATTGGCTGCAGAGGTCACTTTCCTCTACTTATATCACCATTCAGAGATGTTCACTTCCGTCTGGTGATGTAAATTAGTGGTACGTGACATCACTGCTCGGAAGTGACAGAATAAAAACAGCTGGGAGATGCGCTGCTGGTAGTGGAATGGAAGGACTCCAGGATTAAGGATAAGATTTTCTTTTGAGGTGGACAACCCCTTTAAATGTTATGACTGGGAGTGACAGTTAATAGAGGGACAGTAGCTGTTATCGCTGAACTAAGGCTGATTCTAGTGCATCATGACTAAAAATGATGGCATTGTGGCGATCACTGTAGAACCTAAAGAATTTCTTGTAGCATCCCATCTATGCCAAATCTAGATGTATTGTATATATTTGAGCATAATGTTGGATTGCAAGTGAAGCTCAGGCTACTCTATGGTTTGGCTGATAAAGTCTCTTAAAGGAGTATTTCCACCATGCTGTTTCAGAGAACAGCCAGCTTTAGACTCACACTTTCTACTTCCCTTTCTACTTCCCTACTGCTGTGGGGGATTTTATAACAGCGATTGATGTATCTGCTCTGCTTTTCCTAGCTGAGCCTGCTACATTCACATGAGTGCTGAAGATTTAGTTACTGCAGTGCACAAGGCTAAATAACTCCAGGGGTTAAAACTTGTCATTAACATAGATAAATAAGCTCTTGCGCTACTGATAACACTCAGCAGGGAGTAACTCACCATAGTTGGATGGCAGCTTGGAGCAAGGAGAGCAGAGAGAGGTGGTTGAAAACCTAGAGAAACTTGTGCACACAAGCAGGAGATAAAATTTGATAATAGTATTCATTTACCTTTTCCTACATGTTAAATGCCAAACATTGTTGTGAGAAAACTCCTTTAAAGAGAAAGATTTAAAAGAACTGCTCTGTAGGATTGATTACACTATTGTAGTATTGATTACACTATAATTGTCCCTGACTAGTGATGAGCGATCAGTAAAAAAAATCTATATCGATTCGATTACCGAAGTTAAAGAAAATCTTGCCAATTTTTTATCTCGATTTCGATCGATCGCAAAGTCCCATTAAAGTCAATGGTAGAAGATGATAAGGTTAATTTTTAGAGCAAAACAAGTGAGGAGAAGCTGGAATTACCTTACACAACAGTAAACTGGATATGTGGTACATCTTAGTGAAGACAAATTGGCTCTAAGAGTCACAGAAAAAAATTCACAGGCTAAAATAATTAATTCCTTTCAATGGCTAACTGAACAGATGAGGACAGCGCAGCTACAGCAGGGACAGTGGTAGTAGCTGCTACAGGGCCCCGTTGACACATAGGAAGACACCGGTATTGGTACATGGTAACTGGCAGGAGCCCCCTATCAATTTTTGCACCAGGGCCAAGAACTTGTCATATATGTGGTGGCAGCAAGAACATCCCAAAAGGGAACATGGAGGTTCAGCTGGCAGGGCCGTAGTTATAGTGGGTGCAGTGGTAGCTAGGGCTGCCGTTAGTCGTCTTATCACCGTTTCAGTGAATAGGACATTGACTATTGCTGCTTTTACCGCTGCATGACCCCAAAACCAGCCAAGATGCCCTCACAGACACTCAGAATAAAATTAGCAAGAAGAAATGAATATTTGAAACCAGGTTTTTTTCAATAGGACATTGACTATCCCTATCTTGTACAGCAGCATGGCCCCAAAAACCAGCAAAAACAGTGTTCTTAAATGCCTATACTTTGTAAGTGGCAAATAGGAGTAGAAATAGAATTTTTTTTCTATAGAATATCTGTGAAATGGGGTCTTATGGAAGAACCTTGACAGCAAGACAGCACATCAAAAGTGTTCTTGAATCCCTATAATTGGCAACTAGGATTTGAAATGGAATTTTTTCTACGCAATATCTAAGAAATGTGATCTTATGCAACAACTGACAACCAGGAGTAGAAATAGAATTTTTTTCTAGAGAATAGCTAAGAAATGTGGTCTTATGCCACAACTGACAACCAGGAGTGGAAGTAGAATTTTTTCTACAGAATAGCTAAGAAATGTGGTCTTATGCGACAACTGACAAACAGGAGTTGAAATACAATTTTTTCTATGGAATATCTATGAAATGTGGTGTTGTGGAAGAACTCTGAAAACCAAGCTGCCCCCAAAACAAAGCTGCCCCCCCCCTCCCTCCTTCAGAAACTGCAGCAAGGAACTTTTGGGCAATGCAAAGATACAGTATGCAGCTATATCCAAATCTCTGACTAATACTGTCTAGGATTCCCTAATCTTGCTGTACCCCAACCCTAACTAATCTATCTATCTATCAGGTTCCCCTTTATAAAATCACTGGAAAATTTAA